>JANHFK010001051.1:231922-249271 GCA_036250565.1 Sibynophis collaris
ATCTGCCTGTGATGAAGGACTGTGAATAAATGGCACCCTCTCTGGTTGGAATCAGAGACTATGGTGTACGGCATGGTGATACCTTTACCTTTCAACTTGTAAGGTCTTTGGAGAGACAAAGTTTGCTGCAGCAGCACCACTGTTCATGCAAAGATAGTGGGTCAAATGATAGACTGAAAGGGAAAACTTTCAAAATATAGCCTAGACCTGCCTGCAAATGGGATGCCATATATTCCCTTCACTGGAATAATGCTTTATTCCTGCCTTCTTCATATATATTTGTGAGTCAAAATATATTCAGAGCAATGATAAATGGAGAATTATATCCTGTCCCCACAGTTAGGATGACATGGCCTCCACACTTAGACACATCACCAGTTCAGCCATTTCAAACTATCACCAGATTTATTATTTGAAATTTGATTTACCGATTTCACAGCATAGCTGGGAGCAATCTTCTCATTAATTTCATTCAGTTTGTCTGAAAACATCTGCCTGTCCTCAGTAGCCATGATAGATTCAACTGATGTTCCAAGGACCTTCACTCCATATTCCTGCAAAATGCCACGTTTAAACAGCTCCACTCCTGTACACAGAATGAATTGGAACAATTAGCATTCACAAATGTTTGGAAATCTTTTCTCCTTTGCAACTGATTCTTTAGCTATGATGGGATAGTGAAGGCAGGTAATCATGCTACATATAGGGGCCGCTGGCATGAATGTGCATCAATTCAGTTCTGGTGTAAGAAAAGTGGGAGTTAGTTATTTATTTCTACAATTTATGTGCCATTCCATTTCCAGAGACTCTGAGCAACATATAATATTGTTTGAAAATTAAAAACAAATATTGGTTAATGAAATGATAACTAATGCACCTTTCCAGATACCATGATCTTACTCATCCCCAAATGCCTTTCTGAACAACCACATTTTTAAATCACTCTAAAAATGTAGCGGGTGGTGGTGGTAATCAAGATATCTGAGAGTAAGCAGAATTGGGAGGGAAAGTCCCTGAGAAGGTTCAAGCCCGGAGTCACTGAAGGTGGTGTTCCTTTAATGATGGAACCGGTCAAGCCCACACAACTGGCAAACCAAAGAAACAGAACCACATGGATTCCAGAAAGAGTTGAATTCCCAGCCATTTAATTAAGACACAGTCTCTTTGAAATGCTTCCTTTCTCATATTTTGCATTTGGTCTGTGTTGCCTTTTCTCACAGATACAGGAAGTTCTCATCTTATGACCATAACCAAAATTTGTATTGCTAATGGTTTTTAAGCAAATCACCGCAGTCCTTAAGTGAATCCGGCTTCCCCCCATTGATTTTACTTGTCGGAAACTGGCTGGGAAGGTTGCAAATGGTGATCACATGACCCTGGTGATCTCTTGAGACTCTCCCCCCCAATTCTGCTTACTCTCAGATATCCTAACTACCCCCTCCTTGCTACATTTTTGGAGTGATGTAAAAATGTGGTTGTTCAGAAAGTCATTTAGGGATGAGTAAGATCATGTTATCATATTTGTTTTTTTATTTTCAAACAGTATTATATGTTGCTTAGAGTCTCTGGAAATGGAATGGCACATAAATTGTAGAAATAACTAACTCCCACTTTCCTTACACCAGACTAGAACTGATGCACATTCATGCCAGCTGTCCCTATATGACCCTATACATAACAATTCTGCAAAAATTGTAAAGACATGTCGATTCCCAAGCACCCAAATTTTGATCACAGTTCCACTTGTAATGGTCTTAAGGGCTAGTCGTGAGTTAGTTTTTGACTTTTACCAAGTCAACAGTTGGTAAATAAATGGTTGTAAGTCAATGATTACCGGCATAGGATTTTCTCTGCTCCATTAGAGAAATCCCATAACTTACCACAGTTTAGAGCCGTTTGTCCACCCATGCCAAGAATTAATCCATCTGGTCGTTCTGTTTTGATGACTTCTGTAACAAAATGTGGGGTGATTGGAAGGAAATAAACAGTGTCAGCCTGCTTTAAGCCAACTTCATTTGTCTGAACCGATGCAATGTTGGGGTTCATCAGAACAGTTTTCACATTTTCTTCCTGGAAAAACAAAACAAAATGAATTTACATAAGTAAATCTAAAGTTATAAAGTAAGTTTAAATAATAAGCCAGTCAACACTTCAATTTTTTAAAAGGCAAAAGTGGCTTTTTGAATACTTGGGAGTGCTCAACTAGCAGCTGGGTGCATCTCCTTAAAGCAGCCACATAATTTCATAAGTTGGTGTAGCTGCCTTATTAAACAATTAAAATAATTCAGAGGAAGATCTGTAATGGCAGTTGTATTTAGGCATAGTTATCATTGCTCTATCATGCATCACCTTAATCAGACATTGAAACTTTAGCCTAGAGAATTCAGGTCTTCCCAGCCTTTTTAATTATGAACATGTTTTCCTGAAATTGGGAATAAATGTACCTCATGCAGACTATTAGTAGAAAGGATTTTTTGTGATTGAAATATTGTAATCTAAGTTCCCTTGTCACACACCACATAAAAACACCTTTAACTCACTTGTTACATCACAAAAGGTAACAGAAAAATATCTAGACAATGTTAAATTAGTTTTAAATGGTATTGGATCCAATAGATTAAACACCCCCAAAGTCTTTAGCTTTCATATTAAAATGATTAGAAATTAATAATATTTCACTTGGGTGCATCATGCACATTTGTTCAGAAGGGAGAATTGTTCTTTGCAACCAGAAATCCAATGGGCACTCTCTCTCTCTCTCTCACTCTCTTTCTCAAAAACATAAAAATAAAAAATGAAATCACATTTTGTAATCCATACCTCATACTGTGCTATTATAATTTTAATCTCTTTATTAGAAAGATATTATGCAAAAATCCAAACATGAACACTGGTAAAAGATTCCTTTATCCCTAACTGCATGTACAGTGAGAAACCTAATTATTACCCAATTTATAAAGCTATTTCCTGTAAGATATCATATTTCATAAATAATTCAAGGCTTTCAAAGTCTTTTACTTGCTTCTGCAAATATGGGTCTCATGCAAAGTTGCCGATAGTACTGGTAATGCAGCAAAAATACTTTATTTTTACTGCAATACCAAAATTACTGGAAGTTTATTCTACAGTAATAGCATACATAAACCTTGAACATCTCAGTAAATTTAGCCTACATGGTGATTTGTGCTCCGGTTAATCCAGAGATCTGTTACCTGTCAGTTGCCACATCATTTAAAATATTATTTGCACTTCCATCTTCAGAACAGAGTAACAGATACGAAGCTGAACTTGGAAAATGATAAAATGCATTTATTCACAATCAGTCACTATCCTTACCATTTATAGTAATCATTTGTGTGAATTATTTCACTGCAGGCTTATTAATAATGGAGTCAACTTAGAAGTTCAGGGGAGCTCATTCTCAATGAATAATAGAGGCAGTTAGTATGTCATGTTTTTATATTGTGTCAAAGATTTTATAAAAGCAGAACAAAATATTCCTATCTGAAAGAACAGGAATGGCTATGACACATGCCAGCATTACAGTGTCCTTGTTCTTACCTTCATGGCTTTCACAGCCTGGGAGCCAGAATAATCAAATTCTCCTGCTTGGCCAATAGACAAACCACCAGAACCTAGGATGAGGACTTTGGAAACCTTAAAATAATAAGAAAAGTCAGTTTTTCATTCATTCAGTTTCTATGGCAGTCCATCTCAGTCAACCATTTGGGGTTATATTAACACATACATTCTCCATCTTTTTAAATCAAGGAAGCTAAGCCCTAACTTCTTTCTTTCTAACAGGAATCATTGATGCTTCCCCTTTGACTCTTTCTCTGTTGATTATATAATTGCAATGAGAAGGACATTAATTTTCAAGCATTTCAAATACTAGTAACCATTATGGGTAACTAGAAACTCTAAATCTCAAGTGATCTAGAAAAGCTACATAGTCTACTTTTTGGATGGAAAGTTACCTACAAACTAATCCTTCTTATTATTTAGACCACTTCATTAGAGTAGCTGGGGCTGTCCCTGCCCCACAAAACATAGCTTAGCATGGTGCATTGCTTAAACAAACAAGAAATTCTAAGAAAGTTCTCAGGTTGAAAAATAAGTATTTGCAAAGCTGTACATTCAGCCAAATATTAAGCTTGCAAACATTCCTTAGAGTGTCTGTCAAGACATTATAAGAGTCATTATTGTCCAAAGGAGACCCTCTTTAACTATTCACTTCCCTTGGCAAAATCCAGAACTAATTTCCTATAATGTAAATCAGTTTACTGGGAACATATCCAATAAGAGCATGCAAAATATTTTAACCTCAAAATATTCCAGCCTCAAGTCATTAATTTTGTTTCATGTCTGAGTGTGGTTGCTTGCTTGCAGACATTTCATTACCTGACTAGGTAACATCTTCAGTGCCTGAAGCCTCCCAGCACTGAAAATGTTATCTACTGTAGTTAAGTTACAAAACATCTGCATGTGAACTACTAAACGCAGACAGCACCAAGGACTTCACAGTTCAACCCTAAGCTACAACATTGGTGGATGCCAATCATGAATATGAGCTTTATTCAAAGGAACACACTGTGTGCTTAATGGGCTGGAAAGTTAGATTTTATGATTCTTATGCCAGGCTGCTTGGTTGCAGCATGACTAAGTCTGTGGTACAAATGGTTTAGGATTGGGGGGGTGGGTGAATAAAATGCAGTAACAAATAAAATTTGTTAAATCAGAATGTCTCCACAATGGTAGAAATGAACTGTTTAGTCAGGAAACTCTTCTTCCATGAGCCCAGGTAACAAGAGGCTGATTGCTGTATTCGGGAATATAAGCAAAAATCTTTCTTGTGAGTAGTAGACAATTCTTGCCATTTAAAGCAAGTTCTAAAACAGAACCATGATGAACAGTGGCTCAGATTATACCTCAAAGAGACATGTGCTAAATCATGAAGATCTAATAGATTATAACTCTAAATAAACCAATAAAATAATCTCCTTTATATACTAAAAGGATGCATTCCAACCTCCATCATATTAATAATCATTTGGATCAAAACTAGTGTTAATGTAAATTTCATGTGTAACAAAAGCAAGACAATTTTAGCAAGGAATTTTGGTTGTGCAGATTTCTAGTAATGTTTCTATCCAGTTCATATAATAACAGCAATAATCAATATGGCTAATATTTCAGATAAAGGTAAAATAAAGCACAGTAATATACAGACCTCAACTCTTGAAGTTGCAGCTGTGGTTTTGGGCAGCACTGAAGGAATGCTTGTACCTTTTCCCTTCTTGATGAGCGAGATAAATGAATCAAATATGAACTAGAAAAATAAACAATAAAGTATAGCAGTCTCAAAAAAACCCTATATAATAACTATATTATTCATCCCATTTGAATAGAATTCTAGAATTATCATTGGTACAGTAGTTAATTCAAACTAGTGTGTATTTCTCATGTTGCATAAAGTGTGACCCTGTATACAATGACAAAAAGAACAATTCAAATTGTATGGTAAAGGAGGACAAATTATTATTGGCTGTACTGTGGAGCCACTGATCTAAAACAGTCCTAAGTATAATCTCATTTAAGGGTGTTTCTGATTTATGCAAGTCTCCTAAGTTTTATGGGTTTTTTTCTTCACCCATTTCAATGTATGGTTCAACCCTCTCCTTGAGAGATGATCTAGGTCTAGGGCTCATTTAAATTCCCAAAGGGACAGGGAAAAGAATTAAAAAACAAAAAACAAAAACATACCCACACAAGTCATTCAGGAAGCACAGTTTGGTCTATTACATTTAACCTCTATTATTTATCAATCATCTTCTTCCACATACACAACCTTACTTCAGATTACTTATCTTAACCATTTTTCCCCCAAGTATTTTAACATAAAAGCAAACAAATGTCTATAGAGATTCTCAATCATTCAGAACATGGTTGCCCCAAAGTTACTTTTTCAAAAGGCAACTGGACTTTCTTTGTTTTTCCTTGAAGACGTTTCGCTTCTCATCCAAGAAGCTTCCTGAGTCCTGAGTCAGTTTGGGACCAATTTGGGTCATCAAAGCAAGCGGTTAGACAAAAAATCAGATACTGTATTTTTCCCCCCAAATGAATATACATAAAGAAGCGCTTCACATAAATTCTGTTATTACTATCATAAGCAAAGGATTTGAATGTTTTTACTACAATAGCCTAACAAGCCAGCAAAATTATTAGCAGAATTTGCTATTTAGTATCATTAGCATTCTCTTGATAATTAGGTTATGAACCTAATTACTTTAATTAGTAATTAACTTAATTAATAGATAAATTCTTTGCATTGTATCCCAAGCAAACTAAACAACCAAGGGCCAAAGAAATTTAATGCACACTTCTCATATAATCTGCATGAAAATCTAAATGCCATCTAGGACCTTCGGCTGCTGATTTACAACAGAGTCTCATATAAATGTGGATTTCAATTGTGTGGGTTTTTATTGGCCAAGGTTACAAAGGTATAATAACAATCTACCTCAAAAATTTAAACTGAATAAGAAATGTGGTTGTCCATTACGAATCTTGTGAAATTTTCCCTAGCTGTATTTCCCAGGCTTGAATTTACTGCATTATTTATTCACGTCATTCTTGCAAGTTAAAGTCCTCTGTATAGTGAGTTTCTTGAGGATGAAAATAGTATCTGACCAAGAATTAGTAAAGCATGTTTTATGATATAGATAGTGTTAATTTTAAAAGAGACATATAACAGGGATACATAAAGTGCGGAACCTAGCTATGTCCTGCCTGTGGCCAGTAGATCATAAGGTGCATTGAAAATTTGATATCCCTGGATTTGGGCCTGTAATATCCCTTCTTACTGACTCATACACTAATCACAATTCTCATAATTTATTGAGGGATGTCATACCAATCTTGGAGTAAAGGTTTAGTGAAAGCATCTGCTAAATGAGAAAGAATCTCATTTAGTGAACAGTATTTTAGTTCACCGAGTTTCTTTTCTTGAGCATCTTGCACAAGTGGTGATTGGGTCTATATATTTTGTTTTGAAGATAAGTTTTCTTCATTTGGGAGAATTGAATATATCCTGTATTTGTCATTCCTCTGTCTCCATTCCATTTTGTTTTAGGAAGTAATTTTCCATAGGTCTTCTGAGGCAGATAGCTTCAGTTAACCTTAAGGATTCAAGATCTTTTATCTTCTATGTTTGCTTCAGGAGATAACTTTCTCACTTCTTTTCTTCTATCTAAATGTCAAGGTAGTCAGAGATGCTTCCCAAATTTTCCAGGTCTGCTTCCTTGTTGGGTTCTTTACTCTCTCTTGCCTGTTCCTCTTAGCTTGGTAACAATCACATAGATAAGAAAGTATGTCTAATTCTCATTTCTAAATCTAGAACAAACGGTTGAGTTTGAGGGTTGCAGAGAAGAGTGGTGGATGAGGAGAAATGTTACTTATGTTATCTTAAACTCATCGCTCCTCCCATGTAAGTTGGACATCTGCATCTACCTGCCCTCCTCACGTATAAAGTTTCAGTCTAACAGAGATTCCCAAATTCAGACTGGAGGATTAGCTCAACATTTATAAAGGTTTTTTTTCTGTTTCATTGAGCACATTTATTCCTTGTCTTTGATAAATTCCAATCTTTTTTCAGTAAAGTAAGAAAGTCAGTAAGTAATTAAAATGCATTTTCCCCCTAAAATGTCTTTTGAATACAATCACTCCAATGAATACTATTAGGTCCCTTTTTTACCTTTCTTGTACATTCTGAAGCTGTTTTCACCAAATTACTCAACATATTGCTCGTGGGATTACCAGGACAAATCACAGGCAGGGGATTAAGCTTCATTTTCAAATATGAGAACAAGAAAATGTGCATGTGAATTCATTTACATAATTCTACAACTCCAATAAGGAAAAGGTATTCAAAATGCATTTGAAAAGTAATAGGTCTTTTCAAGAGGAAAGAAATATGGTAAGAAATATACCACGTTTCTTTCACAAAGATCAGTAATTGGGACCCCATTCTACCTATACAAATTGAACTATAGAGTTTAATATAAAGTATTACAATGAACTAAAAACTTAGCAACAACTAAGACTAAATTCCTTCCCACCTTAAGTTTCCCAAGTGATGTTTGACTAAACTCCTATAATCACATCAGCCTGATCAAGGTTCAGAATTGATAATAATTGGAGCCCAATATCTGGAAGTCAGGACCAGAAAAAACTGCCCTAAGTAATTAGACAAATCTAATACTTATGTCTTCCTTCCTTCCTTTCTTCCTTGTAAGTTTCCCAGAAAATTATGCCACTGTTGAAAATTAATTAGATCAATCATTGATTTTACACTTGTAAATTGTAGTATTGTGCACAATGACAAATTGCACCTCTTTGCAAATCTGTCTTGAGTCAAACTGCTGAAGTGACCTACTTTGAGGCAGGGCGTTGATGTAGAAAATAAAAATGTCCCACCTCCAATCAGAAGAACAGAAGCAGGCCACATGTTTCACCCAATCCAAGAAAAGTTAGAGAAGTGGTTTATATTATGCAATGTGATGGGTCCACTATAGCACTTTCAAATGGAGTTAATTCATGGAACCACATCACACACAAAAAGAACTTTGATCAAAACAAAGCATCATTTCTTGGCATACTGATTGTGACTAAATTACTGGAGTTCCAAGTCTAGGGATGCCAACTCATCACCATATCATGACTAGCTGCCCACAATACACAGAAAGATGGAACAAAGTATAAATAGAGAGTTAAAGATTTACTCTGTGTCTCTTTTTTCATTATACCTGCCTCATTTGCTTTCTTCCCAGATACACAGAGTGCATGCTTCTTCACTTTTCTAGAACAATATAGCCAGCTAAATGTCAGGCTTTGCCTATCCCTAGAAAATATTTTTTTGTAAGTCTCCATTCTGCTATAGTTATAAAACCTACATTACTAATCGTTGCTCGGGTCAGATTCTTTTTAAACCACCAACAGGGTTGTGCTCCAAAAACTTAAATAATTACGCAAAGTTCTACAAAGTAAAATAAGGATTGGAATAAGAGAAGATTGGAAAATAAAGCTAATGACTTTGAAAAATGGGACTCAGTAAAGTTTCCATTTGTGTCTTGCCCCTGGCTTAAGATACTTCTTTAGATATAGCTGGGTATGAGGAGTAGGCAGGTTCCTCAGGAGGTATGAGCTCTAGTAGCCCTGACACTGTGAAACCAATTCTGCCTTGCCAGGTCAAGTGACCAAACCCTGATCTGGACCCAAACCTTGGAAGAAATGTAGAATCAGATATGATATCAAAAGACTGCACTCAACAGAAAAATCAGGTTCTGGGAGAAGAACATATAAACTACTGCTCATATCAGGATTGATGGTTCTCTGTTGTGTGCTGGGAACAGGCTCAATACGGAATATTTACACCGTCTCTTACAGCTGCTGATTGCTGTAAATAATTCTTCTGGTTGCTTCACAGTTGCTGCCATGTTCCTATTAGTCCCTTGGCCTGTCGTTTGATCAAACATTTGCAATTCCTTTCCATTTTGGTATTTGTGCTATGTTTTTGAAATGCTCTTGTCCCTTGCTGCTGTGTATGTTTTCCTGAGGTAGTAAAAACAAACCTAATTCTTCCCATTCTTGCTGCTGCTGGTTTTCCTCCAATATCTATTGCTCTGCTTCCTATTATAGGCCTGTCTTAGCTGGTCATTCACAATTATGTAATTAGCTTGTTAACAACCAAACTACTGCAGGACTGAGAAAGTTAAGGCCAGAATTCTCTTTCAATCAATCAATCAATCAATCAATCAATCAATCAATCAATCAATCAGAATAGAGCTGAAAGGGAGATTGGAGATCTTCAAGTCCAACACCCTGCTCAAGCAGGAAACCCTATATAATTTGAGACAAGTGGCTGCCAGTTTCTTCTTAAAAGTCTCCAGTGATGAAACACCCACAACTTCTGAAGGCAAGCTGTTTCACTGGTTAATTGTCTTCACTGTTAGGAAGTTTCTTCTTAATTCCAGGTTGCTTCGTTCCTTGATTAGTTTCCATCCATTGTTTCTTGTCTTGCCTTTTTGTGCTTTGGAAAATAAATTGACCCCCCTCTTTTTGTGGCAGCTCTTCAAACACTGGAATATTGCTATCATGTCATGCCTAGTCCTTCTTTTCTCTACTGTAGCCATACCCAGTTCCTGCAACTGTTCTTCATATGTGTTAGTCTCCAGGTCTTTAATAATCCTAGTTGCTCTTCTCTGCACTTTTTCCAAAGTCTCAACATCCTTTTGGTAATGTGATGACGAAAACTGGATGCAGTATTCCAGGTGTGGTCTTACTAAGGTTTTATAGAGCGATACTAATACTTCACGGTCATCCTTCTTGTTATCCAAATAGAAAATTCTAGACATTCAGAGTCAAATTACATGTAGCTGGCAAGTCCAATGAAGCAAGAATGACCAGATTTCAGGACAATATCTTTACTGCTAGGCTGGGATGAATACAGAAACTTGAAAAAAAATGTCAGAGTACATTTCCAGTCTTAGTTAAAGTGGGTTAATTAAGATGGAGACCTTTTGGAACACTTTTTCTCCACATTTCTTACATCTGGACTTGGTTGCCTCTTCTAAGATAAACTTTCAAATGCCTCATTCCTCATTTTGTCATAATCTATCACACAAAGAGACAGAACAAGAACAACTGGGTGGGGGTACTTGGCAGTAATTAATTCAATTTTTGTGAATTTAAGGCATTTAGATAAAGTCAAGGGAATTTGGAAAAGCTATTCAGATTATATAAACAAGATTGCTAGTCTTAAAAGTCTCCGATTTCAGAAAAGTATGTCTCAATTATCTGGGAGAATATAAATCTGCATACACTTTTGACCATGGTCATATGACTGGTAATGAAGAATTGCCTATGAAATGCATGCTCCAGAAAAAATGGACTCTTTTAATTAGACTGCACATATGATAAGCCAACAGCAGCAAAACATTGCAACCATAAAATTGATTGAATGTGTGGCACAGACAGAGAAGGCATGATTCCGGGGCCCTGAGAGATGACATTGTTTAATTGAAGGAACCCATAGTAAGCCAACCCTACCAGATCAATTCAACCAGGCTGATACTATAGGAGACAAGTGGTCCCTTAAGCAACCAAACCATATGCCATGTAGAACTTTATAGGTAATAGCCAGCAACTTGAATCACACCCAGAAACAAAATAGCAACCTGTGTAATTCACAAAATATCAAGGTATGCCCATCACTGCTTACACTGCTGTACTTTGGAAAGTTGGATTATCAAAGTGGTCTTCAAGGGCAATCCCAAGCAGAACACATTGCAGTAGTCCATGCAGCAGAAATGTTTCCATGCCAGTATTCTGAAGTAATAGAATGGTGCTACCTGATTTTTTAATATGCATAGATCTACATCCTGATGTTAGAGAAGGATGCTATGCAAAATTGTTCTGAACCAGCTTTGTTCAGGCACCAAACATGACCTTGCCCTCCATACTGCCGCAGCACTGGGGTCAGCGGTCTTAATTCTGAACAAAGCAGAATGTGCACAATATGCAACATCTGGTTTCAGATGGGTGGCATTGTTGCAGAATAAGGTTCTGATGTTTGACCATTTTATTATTATTTTCTCCTAATCACCCCATCAAATACCTCTGTGTCAGTTGGCCCTGGATTGCCTTCTGGATAGAACTGCACTGTGAAAATTGGCTTGTTTTCATGCATAATTCCCTGCAGGATTAAAAATAAGTAATAATGTTAGTCTTCTTCCTGACAACAAAAATAATTTTAAAATGCTCTTCTTAGCAAACCCCACATACAGTCAAGGCTAAGTGTTTGATGCAGTTTAGAGAGAGAATTGAAATTTATTACATCTTCAAACTGGTCCAGGAAACAGATGAGCAACTCTAATGAACATTTCATCCCTGAAATGAACATCACAGCATCTGTAAGATTTATTGAGTTTTGCATAAGTTTTGAATCTGTCATTCATAGAACCCTAACAGAAATATTACCCAATCCTATTTCTATTATAGGAGAATAACCTATGTATATTGAGTCCAGAATCTAAAAATAAACCTTGGTTTACTAAGAGAAATGCTACCAGCAGTTTTTCAGAAAAGGCCTCTGAGTTCCAATGAATGCAGGTTGTACTTCTGAATAACTTTCAAAGAAATAACTTCATTTTTCTTTTCCCATGCCTTACCACAACTTCAGTTTCCATCAAGCCTGCTCTATAACATGCCCCTATTTCAACTGAAGGGTTTTACTAACTACAGAGGGATTGCCATCATGCCCAGAAGCATTTCTCCTCTCTCCCTTTCCCTTTCCAACAGACATGCAGATGAATAGGAATTCATATGGCTAGATACCATTTTGGATTTATGACTGGTCCCTATAAAAAATTGCCTTGTACTCTCTATATAATTCCAGTATAATTTTCCAGTCATTCATCAAAGATAAATATTTCAGTGAGAAGTGGGCAAAGTATCTTTAAGAATTCATGGGATTGATAATCCAAGCAATACTGATGCCAGCCTGTTCTTTGATGAGCAGACATCAGATACCCAGAGAAAAAACTCTTACCTCGTTGGTTTGATCGTTTGCATTCACAAACAGAGGCTTCCAGCCTGAAGTGAGAGAGTTGCCATCAATTGCATATCCATGATTCTGAGCAGTCATGAAAGCTTGTCCATTTAAAAGATTCACAACTGGCTGATTCTGTCCTCTGAAGAATCAGGGAGAGAAGGAATGGTTTGTTAAGGAAAGCACATGTGCTGAATGAAAGACAAGGGAAGATTACCACAGTTAATTGATATTCTGCCAAACTTTGTTTTGCAATTTCAATTTGTGAAAGAGCCTGTTTTATTACCTTATTCTCAAGTTGCTTGAGAATTTCTTTCAAATTTCTTTTGAGTGCTGTTTTTGAGATTATTTCACTGGAGGAAGTTTAGATTAGATTACTTAAATCACACTATTTACCATTATTCTGAAGCATTCCTGTTTCTCACACTTGGGGGGGAGAGGGGTGCCTTTTGAATCATTGTTGACTCCTGGTGACTGCTAACTACCTGGATAGCCCCTGAAGTTTTCTTGGCGAGATTTTCAAAAGTGGTTTGCCCTTGCCTGCTTTCTAAGGCTGAGAGAGAGTGACCCCTGGCTTTGGGCCTAAAGTCAGTAGAACTAACAACTGCCTAACCTCTCACTTGATGCCTTGACCATTAGGCCAAACTGGATCTCCTATTCAGCAACCTGTTAAAAAGCTCCTGGGAGACATTTTCCCTTCCAAGAATGAGAAGCCAGGAAAGTTGCATAACCCTATAGAAATGGCTGCTCACTTAGAAACAAGAGAGCACACGATTCTTGTGCTGACCTTGTTAACCCAAAGGCAAGAACACCACACTTCACATCTGATAACTTTTCTATGTTTTCTTTTGAAATAAATTGTTGAAAGGAATTTTTATTTCAATAAGTTGAATGAGAAATAGTAGAACAAATATGTGGGGACATTTTTCTGCAGCAGAGCACTATATTTCATCATATTTAAAGGCCAGAAATTCTACTGTTTGCTACTCCTACTGCTCTGCAGGAAAAATGTTAAACCTAAAATAAAATTATTTCTCCAAATTATACTCTGGTCATTCATTATCCTTGTAATCTTTACTTTTCCCCCCCAAGGCCAACACAATTAACCACAATAACTTTTCAAATAACGCAGATTTCAGTGATATAACATTAGAAAACTACATAAGATCCATGAAATGTGCTTGAAATCATAGCAACTTCTTCACTAGATGTCTATTACATGATTATTTGCTTTTTGGCAGTGAAGGGGCCAATTGTTGCTATGGCTACTGTACTAATGGAAAGGGTAACTGCAAATGCTACAGGATAGAAGTTACTGACTAAAATGAGTGGAGATTTTTGGCAAATGGGACTTGTTACTAAGTAAAACCTATATTATAACAGAAAAGGTGTTGTTCAAATTCTGCATTTTTTAAGAGCTCTTGGAACCCTTGTTCTGCCTCTGTAGAGCTATCATATGCTACTAGTTCTGTCCTCTAGCAGGTCTGTCCACTCTACTCTTACTACAAGGAGAGAATTTTGGCAGAGAGTTTCAGGAGTTTCTGTCTGGCCAGTAACAGATTGTCCTTATTTAACCACCTCTTGCTCAGCAACTATCCGAAGTTACAATGGTGTTGAATGAGGAGGCTTAGGTTGCAGTCATTGCATGATTGCAAATCAGGCACTTGGCAACTGGCTCGCAATTATTGTAGTTACAACATCCGACAATCAAATGTTCAATGTTTATAACTTTCCATAGGATCCCTACAAGTCAATGGAGAAGTCACAACCACCAGTGTTTCACCTAACAATTGCAACTGAAACACAATCATGTGACATCAAACCTTACAACTGCCTCACTTAGCGATGGAATTCATATTCCCAATTACAATTGTTAATTAAGGACTACCTGTAACATAAAAGAATAGCAAGTGTAGACCAGACACCAACTTTGGAAGAAACTGAATGTACAGTAAGTAGCAAAGAACATGATTCTCATAAGGTACATAAAATTTCTTTTTAGTAAATGCGGAATACTTTGGCTGAGTTTCTCTTGAAAAGATTGGTGCTGGATGATCATTAAATATACTCCTGCCTCTTGGTTCCTGAACCTGTGCACATATATGTCTCATACCTGTTTGCCATTGTCATTTTGTAGGATATTGCCCCAGCTGCCAATCCAGTAATGAGATTCCCCATACTGGTTCCAAGCAAAGGTTCCTGGCGATCATTTTTAAGAACCTAGACAGGAAAGACTGCTATCAAAAATGACTAAAAATGAGCTTTCACCTTCAGAGATAACTAAAAAAAATACTCTTTCTGGTTATAGACAGTATTTTAAATTGGTTTCTAA
Source organism: Sibynophis collaris (assembly GCA_036250565.1). NCBI lineage: Eukaryota > Metazoa > Chordata > Lepidosauria > Squamata > Sibynophiidae > Sibynophis > Sibynophis collaris. The sequence goes on from JANHFK010001051.1 coordinate 246,862, forward strand.
ACAATCCCCTTTTTAAAGTGATATTGCCAGCTTCATATCCGACAGTAATTTGCACATATTTAATAACTATGGAAAGATAAATTGCATCAGGGCACCTTTTTTAGTTCAAAGAGATGCAGAAAATCTGCCTTAAAGAAGGCTACTGTTTCATGCATTTTCATGCAGAGGTCTGTAGAAGCAGCAGAGCAAGCAATCCTAATTTGAAGTGGGCTAGTTCTTATGCTCCCCACCAGTATTGAAGTAGGATGTGAGAACTTGACATTAAAAAAATGCATATATTTTTTGATCATAAGCAATTGCAGTGCAGCATCAATTAATATGCTATTTAGCAACCATTCAAATTAGAGCTCGTATTGTTTTGTCATACATTTCGTGTACAATGATTAGAATTTTATTTGCTGATTTGCTCTGTTGAAAACAATTACAGGAAAATACATTTTTGAAGAGGATCATTTGTTGTTCATTTGGTTCCAATCTTTTATGATCCAGTGGACATCAGTTTACCAAAATTATCTGTCAGTACAGTAACTGCTGTTTGGTCTTTTTCTATGCTCCTGTTTATGTTATCAGTAATAATATTAGCAAACCTGACTTCTCTTAACCTCTTTTTATCTTATCTTTCAGACTCTTTTTCCATTGCTTTTGATTTTTTTCCCAAATATTTTCCAAAATACCCAAGATTAGCTCAATTATTACTATTTCCAATTAATTGTTCTTCTTGTGATACAAGGTATTCTCAGCAATTTTCTCCAGCATCATAAGGCATTCATTCTTCCTTGATCACCCTTTCATAATCTGGTTTTCATAATCATATGTTAAAGTCATAGCCTTAGCAATACCATTTTTGTTATTGTGCTATCTGTGCACCTGAGTATTCTGACTATTTATCCAAGTAATAGAAGTTCATTTTTTCTTGTATATATTTCAGTTGTTCAGAATGCTATTTGCTAATTTAAAATTCCCTGTGAATTTAGGAAGATAAAGTCTATTATTCCTCCACCTTCTTCTCTGTCTACTTCTACTGGTTTGGCATTGCTTACTGATATACTGTAATCTTACAGCTTGTTACAGATATGTTTAGCAGCAATCTAGCTTCTGTATTGTATTGTATTGTATTATATTGTACTGTATTCTTTGCCCTTCAACAAAACAATCCTTATCTTCCTCACAACCAGCCACTGAAGTGTATCACTAGCATATGTGGGCTCACTGATATTTTTTCCAGTAACATTAACTGCACTTTCCATTTCTTCTCCTCTTATACTTCTTATGATATATTCTGCATATAAGTTAAATAAACATGCTGACAGCATGCAACCTTTAATACTCTTTTCAACATTTTGAGCCATTTGCTCCATTCTAACTGTTGCTTCCTAATCTTCATTTGGCAAAAGATATAGTTTGCATGCTCATGTTTTGAAGAGTTACTCCCAATTTGTTGTAGTCTATACCACAGGTGTCAAACTTGATCATGTCACGTGACGTATCGTGACGTATCATGACATTTTTTTGACTCTGCGAAGCTGCGGTGGGCGTGGCCTGCGCATGACACATCTGCCCCACAGGTTGTCTGTTTGACACCCCTAGTCTATACAATCAAAAATAATCAGTAAAACAAACACGGGTATTTAGTTTTTTTAATACCCTTTGTCTTTGGCATTATTCCTTGGATATTACCAATGTGGCCTTAAATGTTCTCAGATTCCTCTTTTGAATCCAAGTTGTACTTCTGGCAATTATTGTTAAAATCTGGATGGCATAATCTTAAGCATTACCTTACTAATGTGTGAATTAAATGCAATTGTTCAGTTTTCAAGCACTCTTTAATAGTGGCCTTATAAATATAAATTTAGAATATAAATTGATATTTCCCACTTTCTTGGCCATCACTGGGTTTTCCATACTTGTTTTTTTACAAATCTTGAGTAACTACAAAATGTTACATAGTTTTAAACAGTTTGGCAATGCGAAATATTGTTAACAATATTTCTAGCATCATCTGATGTCATTTTCCAGAATGTGTGATTCTACTTCAATAATCAAACCTTAGTAGCTATCAGCAATTTGGGGATCATTTTGGACATTACTCCCACCATTTGTGCCAAATCTTCTTTGTAAATTGTATCTTTGCCTTTAACTGTATTTATCTTTGCATAAATACTTTCCCTATTTTTTTAAAAAAAATCTTAAACATTTCTTTTCTTTTCCTTCATAACTGTCAGTTTGTTTAGTTATAACTCATGTCTCTTTTTGTTCTTCTCTAGAATTTAATTGGGCAAATCTGTCTCTGTTTGCAGTCTGTTTTCTATCTTTCTCCATATTTTTTCTTTTCTTATAATTGTTATTAAAGTTTTATGATAAAAAAAGCTAACACAAACTAACAAAAATATAAAAAAGAAAAAATGTAGAG
>JANHFK010001051.1:262152-274148 GCA_036250565.1 Sibynophis collaris
GCTGAAGCATATGTATCAAGCTTGTAATGCCTGATGAGTGGAGAAGGAGAGGCCCAGGTAGCCACCCAACAGATGTCCTCCCATGATGCTTGGGTAGACCAGGCGGCCGTAGTGGCTGCGCTCCTGGTGGAGTGAGCTGTGATATGGCCTGGGACCGGGAGGGACTGGGATTGGTATGCTGTGGCAATGCAGGCCCTGATCCATCTACCAATGGTCTGGGAGGAGGCCCTGGCTCCAAGGAAGCTTGGCTGGAAGACTAGGAAGAGGGCCTCTGATCTCCTGTGTTCCGCAGTGCGTTTAAGGTAGATACAGAGGGCTCTGCACACATCTAACGTGTGCCATAGTCGTTCTTGCTGGTGGGATGGGTTGGGGCAAAAGTTGGGAAGAACCAATTACTGACCCCTATGGAAAGTGGAGTTAACTTTAGGTATAAAGGAGGGGTCGAGACGAAGGACCATCCTATCTTGATGGAATATACAAAGGTCATCTCTGGATGAAAGAGCGGCCAGTTCGGAGATTCGGCAAGCGGAAGTGATCGCCACTAGGAAGGCGGTTTTGAAAGTAAGATGCCACAGACTGGAGATGCGTAAAGGCTCGAAGGAGCCCCAGTGAGGGCCTGGAGGACCTTGGGTAGATCCCATGTGGGATACGTATGTACAGTGGGGGGGGTCTGATGTTAGTTGCGCCCTTGAGGAACCTACGAAGGGTAGGATGACAGGAGAGAGGCTGGTTAGAGGGTCCCCTCAAAACGATGGCCAAGGCTGATACCTGTCTATTTATGGTGTTGACGGCCAAGCCCTTGCACCATCACCCTTGTAAGAAGGATAATACCTGAGGGATGGTTGCTGCAGTAGGGATGATGTCCTCAATCGTGCACCAATGGACGAATCGCTTCCACATGGCGTCATATATACGGATGGTAGAAGGACGCCGGTCCGCCTGTATAGTCTCAATGACCTCCTCTGAGAGATGTTCTCCCCTCAGCAACTGCTGCTCAATAGCAGTCAGTGCAGCCACCCGGGGTCTGGATGCTCTAGAATTCCCTGGAGTAGGGAGCTGAGATGTAGAGGAAATCGCCACTGGCGTGCGATGGAGAGGTTGAGGAGATTGGCAAACCAAGGGCAGCGAGGCCAGTGTGGAGCGATGAGGATGAGGGTTGCACCCTCATCGAGGACCTTGCGAATCACCTGAGGGATCAACGGGAGAGGAGGGAAGGCATATAGAAGGCCCAGGGGCCACGTTGCTCTGAGGGCATTGGTGCCTTCCACTCCCGATGTGAGGAAGCGTGTGAAGAACCGGGGAAGTTGGGCATTGCTGCGGGAGGCGAACAGGTCCACCTGTGGGTGACCGAATTTGCAACAGACCTCCTGAAAGGCTGATGGGTGAAGTTGCCACTCTGCCTCATTTATCGTTGTGCGACTCAGGAAGTCTGCGTGGATGTTGTCCATGCCCGCTATGTGTTCTGTCTTGAGTGATAAGAGGTTGTTCTCTGCCCAACTGTCCAGCACCATGGCCTCTGCCATGAGTCATTGGGACCTGATCCGCCCTTGCTGGTTGATGTGGGCCTTCGCTGTGATGTTGTCCATCAGGATGAGGACATGTTGATTCTTTACTGCTGATGAGAAGTAAAGCAGGGTGAGGCGAACTGCTCTGAGCTCCAGCAGGTTGATGTTGTAATTGGACTCCTGTGGAGACCAATGTCCCTGAGCTCTGTGCAGAGGCATGTATGCTCCCCAACCGTAAGTGAGACCGACAGACTTCTGTGGCCAAAAATCTCAATTAATTAATTGAGTAATTGATTGAGTAATTTGCCGTGTGATAATAGGCTGGATAAGGCTGAGGTGAATTCTTGTCCCCAAAAGACAGTATGTTGCAGTCACTGAATATGGTCACTAAGTGAGACTGACAGACTTCTGTGGCCAAAATCTCCCAGTGAGGCCTGATCCTTTTCTACTGCTATTTCCAACACAATTGCCACTAACCAGGCTGGTTAGGCCCTCACAGCTTCGATAGGCCTGGTTGAAAAGGCCTCAGCAACTATAACAATGCCACATGAGGACTGGTTAGGCCCTTGCAGTAACTAGGCCAGGGATTTTGGGCCTGCAAGAAGGTGGAGACTGCACACCGGTAGGCTGGTTAGGTCCATGTTGTTCGGTTTCTGTACCCCTTTTTATTCAGATCAGGCAGCTGAATCCTTTAATTCCAACTCCTTATGCTTTAAACAATTAGAAAACGCTGAAGAGAGCCTTATAGGCCGTGAACGCAGGCCAAATTTGTCTGAAGATCTCCACGTGGCCAAAATGGTGGATTCAAAATGGCGGCCACCACAACGAAGAGGGAAAGAACAGCGGGCAGGGCTCCTTCACCTTTGCAGGTCCCTCAGGACGACAAGCAGACAACAGGCAAGTAGCAGGGAGTCGGATCGGAGGGAAAATCTCCCTCTGCTAATCCTTTTACATTTTCAACTATTTTCAGCTCAGCTGTTTTAAAAATGCTGAAAATAGCCAGGCGTGGGCTTCTCGGACCTTATCTATCCGCTCTCCAGCTAATTAGGTGTGAATGTGCTTGCTAAGAGCTCTCTTTAGAGCTTTGCAGCAGTCCAGAGAGGCTGAGAATTGCAACGTAATTCAGGGGACCCTCCCTGCAAGGAAAAATCGTAAAAGAACTAAGCAAATACTAATAAACTATTTTAAAGGAATAAAATAATATAAGTCTTCAATTCTAAGGTAAATTTAACTGTCCAGGCATGGAGCTATCTAGAATAATGTCTCTGTCTACCGACTGAGCCAAAAATCTGGAGTCACAGGGGCCAAATGGGAGTGTCTTCAATCAATAATGGCATCAGTCTCTGACCAATCCGATAGAAGCTATACCCATTCCTGGACTGTTCAGCAGCTCCACTGGAGAAATTTCCTGACTGTATTTCTGTCAATGTTAGGTTTCTAACTTATCCTTTCATCCAGGTCTTCAATTTCTTGGTTAATCACATTTATCTTCTTGTCAAAATTGAGTAGCTCTGTTTTTCCTCTGTTTAAAATAGTTCCCATTTTGCCTTCTTTCTGGACCAGGTACTATACTTAATTCTTTGTGACCAGCCCTATTTCCTTTTCCTCTGCTGGAACAGACCTCCTATTTTCCTATGCTTCTCCCTTTTGGTTTTCGTGTTTTAAGATTTTTTTCACTGTCTCTCTATATTTTTTTCACCATCATTTTTTTTAATTATTTCCAATTACGTTTTTAATATCCTGTTTTGGAACCACCACTCATCTTTGTATATTGTTTCTGAATACATATAAGAAGGATTCTGTTCCCATGATCTTAGGCATTTTAAGTTTAATGGACGAGAGTTATCATTTGCTTAAATCCATCTTATCAAAATCAATTGAATTTAATAATAGCTGGATACCCATAATCTCATTCTGCCCTGAATCCATGTTATTCTGCAATATATTTTTAATAAATCAACACCAAATATCATTAATATATGTCTCTACATTATTCCCAAATTACCCATTTTAATTAGAATTGTATAGTAAAACAATATGTCAACCTTTAAGCTATTCGATATTCATAAACAAAATGGTAGATTAGACATATCTTAAATGAGCCTACTTATTTGTAGAAAATTTTACTGCAGCGTGACATTTTTGTGATAGGCATTCTTTTAAAATATATTAACATTTATGCTGAAAATTCTAAATTTTCAAAGCTTTCTTGCAGGTATCCACAATAGAAAGCTCTAAAATTATCTGGCTGGGTAAAAAACAGTGCAAGGGTTCTCCACTTTTGCCTACCCCTGGTCCATTTCTGATGTCGTTACAATGAAAGGCTTTGTCTTCTATTTCTTTTGATATTGTTCCAAGACAGTAAATCAATACTGTCCAAGTAACACCCCCAATGAAAGAAGACTCCGAGGCTTGAAGTTCCTCAAAGTTCCATTTTATTAGAGATGTCATATTGGCAGATCTGGGAAAACCCAATCTGAAAGCTTCCAGGTTTTCCCCACCCAACAGAAAATCCAAGTCCCTGCCCAGCACCAACAAGTCCATCACATGGCCCAATCAAAAGACCGTCCCAACTGGAGAGGCCTCCCAGTTCCAACCCTCCAAGTGCAGGGCAAGATGTCCTTGACTCTCTGAGAAAAGAATGTTATTATGACTATATATCACCCATGCTCCATACAGTCCCCCCTCCCAGTTTCCCACAATAGGAAATGTGGCAGGCCCAATGCAAAAGATGGCTTCCACGCCTGACATACAATGCAACATGATTTAGCCCTTTGAATAACAGCCATCAAGAGAAGCAAATTTGATTTTTTAAGACTATGACATGACAGGGACAGAAATTGTTCAAGACAGAATAAAACATTATTCTATTCAGTTATGATTACCACCCCCATGGATCTGCTTTTCTCCAGGTTTCTAGTTTCTTTTACTCTTAAAGATATATGCTTTAATCCAATGGTGGGATTCAACAGGTTTGCACCACTTTGGCCAAACTGGTTGTTAAATTTCTGGCTGGCTCCGCCCCTCACTCTTTATCTAGCCCTGCCCACTTGACCGATGCCTACAGTCACACCTGTGGAATAGCTGCTGCTGCTCCCTGGTTCTCTCGCTTGCCTCGACTGTGCCCCCCGCAGCCAAGCTGATCTCTGCCTGGTGAGTCTTCCTCCCTTAGCTGCCTCCCACATAGCCTGCTTGCCTGCCTTTGTCATGGCCTCCCTGATTTCTGCAAGGGCGACTGGGCATGTGGCTGACACTTGGCTTCCAGCGCCAGAGAGGGCGGGGAAGGGAAGTGGCCAGGCTGCCACTGCCTTTCATTGGGGTACGTGGAGCGAGACAGATCTCCTCTTGCCACCTCTTCTCCCCCCCCCCTCGCCAGGCATGGCAGGGCTTCCTGCCCCTCACTTTAGCTGTAATTTGGGAGTATGGCAGTTGGGAAAAGGTGGGGCGGGGGAGGAAGGGTATTCCAGACTCCTGGGCCTACTGGCTTCTTCCCAGCAGCTCTTGCTCTGCCTTTTGGTGTCAGCAGTCAAAGACAAGGTTTTTGTGGGCAGAAGAGTTTGCCGGTACTGGCCAGATGCCCTCGCTTCCCTCAAGCATTTTTTTGCCTACCTGATTTCTAGCTCCATCACATTTCTCTGCGCATTTCTCACCATCGTGTGCAGGGAAAGAAAAGTTTGTGGGACTAAAAATAAAGTGCAATCAATCAATTTCAACTTCTCATAGAAGAAAAAAATCTCGCAAAGTTGGAATCAATTTCATTGTTTTTTAGTTTCACAAACTTTTGTTTTCCTGCCCACGATAGCAAAAAACACAATGGAGCTGGAAATCAGGTAGGTAAAGCAATGCTTGGGGGAAAGCAAGGGCATCTTGGTGGTGGGTGGGGCAAGAGATGGAATCGTGGTGGGAAAAAAACAAAGCCACCCATTATAGCCAGGACCACCCCCACTAAACAAGTAGCAGCTGCGGTGGCTCCATTGTGCCACACCTCCTCCTGCCGGGAAGCATGCCCAGCCATTTGTGGCCTTTCCTCAAATGGGCTGTCTGTGTGCACATGGAGCGCTTAGAGAAAGAGAGCTCTCCAACCTCTGTTTGTGTGTGTGTGCGTATGAGAGAGAGGGGGGGAGGGAGTGATCGTTGCTTTAGCTGAGGCACCCAAACTTCTGGCAGCAGCAGGGGCGGCTTCTGAGCAGCATGATCCTCCCCTCCCCAGTCAGCCAGGTCCACCTGACCTACCCCCTGAGTCTCACCATTCTCCTCGGCCACACACACACACACACACTCAAACAGTGGCACGCTCAGCAGGACAACAGGGACTCTTATTTTTCCCACAGCGCAGCATATGCTTGCTACTTCTATTTGTCTGCTTGCAAGCGGTGATCTTCTCTGCTTCTCTCGGGATGCTGGTGTGGGCACCAGGCATTGTTTGTCAGGGCTGAGCAGGGAAGCTACTGTCACACCATTCCCCATTGCTTCCCTGAGCTCAGAGCTGAGGCTGTGTGCTTCCTCGCCTAGCTGGCCACTGGCAAAGAGCCATGCGGCTGATAGCCACTCAATGCTCTGCACAACATCGCCCATCCGCCACTGAGCAGCCCGTCCAGCTTGGGCTTGGGCTGGTTTGGTTGGAGCAGCGCTGCAGCTGAGGCCCCTGTGCTGCAGCTGAAAGAGAAGGCACCATGCAAGAAGATCGTTGGAATCTATGAACCAGCAGGTCATGGCAGTGAAGTACGCAGTGCAGTGACCCATCGTCCTGAAAGCAGGCGAGATCAAAAAGGAGCTGCAGAAGGGTATCAAAAAGCCTTTCATAGAAGTCATCAAGGCCAACATTGGTGATTCGTGGTGAGCACAATTTTAGTCGGGCCATTCAAGATGCCACTGCAGGGTTTTTTGCACTTGGTGCAAAACCTTACGGTTTTTCTCCTCCCCAGTGTCATCCTCCCTGCTCAAGCAGCGGCACGGTGCACGGGAATCATTCCTGCCCCCCTCAGCGAATTCCGGAAGGCTGAATGAAGTTTTCAACTGAGTGAGGAAGCACTACAGAGCCAGGCCCTTCACACCTGCATCCAGCCCACCAGAACTGACTGCGAAATTCACTTCAATTTTATAGCCTCTTTTGTCATTGTCAAGTGAATCGCTGCAGTTGTTAAGTAACTCATGCAGTCATTAAGCAAATCTGGTTTTCCCCATTGACTGTGCTTGTTGGAAGCTGGCTGGGAAGATCACAAATGGCCTCAGGATGCTGCAACCATCGTAAATACAGGCCAGTTGTCAAGAACCCAATTTTTGATTGTGTGACTGTGTGTTAAGACTGGTTGTGAGTAGTTTTTTCCAATGCTGTTGTAACTTTAAATGGTTATGAATGGTTGTAAGTTGAGGACTACCTGTAGCACAGGATTTATATTATGCCAAAGATGCTTTTTAACAGCTCATGCAAGCTCTGCTGGCCATCCTCCAAATTGGGTGTATTTTCTCATAATCTCTGGAACTCTGATTCCTATGAGACGTATAGTGAGTGGTTCATGAGAAGCTGTGTGAAACTGAGATCCATTTTGGGGAGCAAAGGAGTAAATGCATTTGAAAACAAGCTCATGCATAGTTTACAAACAACATTTCTGCCAATAAACCATCATCTTGAAGGGAAATTAATCCTTCTGGTGCAACTTGGCAGTGGTGATGCAGCAAAATATATTACCCATCATCTATCACAGTAGAAAAATTAGTAGTGCTCTCCATCATTCTGATCTATATGAAGCAGTTGTGAGCTGGCAGGTATATTAAAAGAACTAGTATTTAGCATGTCAAAGAAGCACAAATAATTATTTTCAGAAGCAAAACCTTGCAACCAAATTTATGTACTTTAATGTAACTGCTACTGATCCCAGTGAGAGTCCTGTAGGCTCTTTCCATGGTGTGATGATTTCACAGATAAGAAAGCAGAGTTTGTACAGAATGTGGCAGTAATGCTTTAATTATCTTCCCAAACTGATCAAATGGTCTGGGTTCCCTTAAGTTGCAGTTTTTCAAAAGCTCTGTTCCAGATGGAAGAACCTATCCATCATGTTAAATATTTCTAAAGCATAAAATAGGTAGCGATAGGGAAATAGAAAAGCTGGCCAGAATTGAACATACAGTATATCATTTAAAGGTGGAAGAAACCCTAAATACGTTTTGAATATTTTATTTTATTTATTTATTTGTATCCCACCTTTATTCTTACAACTATTCTTAAGGTAGCAAACATAACCAATACTTCTTCTTCCTCCTATTTTCCCCACAACACCCCTGTGAGGTGGTTTGGGCAAGGCGACAGTGACTGGTCAAGTTTACCCAACATGTTTTCATGGCTAAGACAGAACTCAGAGTCTCCTGGTTTCTAACCTGGAGCCTTAAACGCAAACTGGCTCTCAATTAATAAGCATCTCTCCTTGATTAATAAGCATGATTAATGAGTATGATGATAGATTGACTTAAAAGTCATTTTAAGTGATCATTTTAAACCAATTTTTCATATATATTGGTTCAATTAACAGGGTGGTAGATAAAAGAATAAGGTGTTAAAGGCCAAAGTACATGTAACTGGAAAAATAAGTAGCAGAACCCTGCACTGAAGCAGATGAAAGGGAAAAAAGTAATATATGTAGATATACTAATATCTATATACTAGTAGTATATAGAGAAAGAGACAGCATTCCATGAGAAATGGTCAATAGCACATGAACTGACAATTGGAAATTATTTTCCAACCATAGCAAGAAAACACCTTTGAAGGTTAAATTTCAAAGCACATGGAAGTGAGTAAAGGCTGACATTGTCACTTCTGCACTCCAAAGTCTTGTTCTGATGACAAGGCAACTAGGCAGTGCAGGTTAACTTCTAAGGAGATTTCCCCAATCTCCATCCCTTCTGGAAGAGTAGCTACATTTTGCATTGTTTGCTCCCTTGCAAATAATATACCGTAAAAGTATTCAATTATTTTAAATGTTGCATTTAACTAAATCAGTTTTTGTTATAAATTTCTTTTCAGAGTCCACTAAGAATGAATAAAACAAGGATGCACTAAATAGACCAAAGATACAATTGGCAGAGATATGAAAAAATAGAATGCAGACAACAGTTCTATATTATTAGATAAAAAAGGGCAAGTGAAGGCAGACAAAGATGAACAGACAAAGATATGATAAATCAAGATCAATCCAGGAATCCAGATGAAAAGCAATTAAATGGGATAACCCAAATAACAGCATAGAAGACTGGTAAAGAGCAGCAGGGGAGAGAATGTTTTTGAGCAATGTGCTGAGGGAAGGAGGTTGCTTCACAGCAGCTATATTAGGCAATCAGATAAACCTGGATGAAGTGTGATAAGGAGGAAAGCTGCTAAATGCTATGAAAAACATATTCCTTCCCCTTTTCTCCTTTTTTTTGCAGGGGGGGGAGGATTGTTGAGCTGAAAAGGGGCTTGGCAGCAACATTTTCAGCCGATTTCAGCCAACATTTCCTCCATAGTCAGTATAGGACAGCTAGCTTGGTCTGTGGTAGGAAACAATCAGAAGGAATCTGGGTAGCATCTTTACTCACTGAAAATGTTACTAAAAGGCATACGCTTTACTTTCACTTCACAAATACTTTTTCTTTGGATTCTCCATTACTCAGCTTTAAAATATATTCTTAACTCTTTCAGTTATTAAGACTCTTCTGTACCATTTCAACTGCAGATGGTTTTTCATTTTGTTTTAAAAAATAATAGTAAGCTTTGTTTTTAAATAGGTTCATTGGCTGAGTAGAAGAAGAGAGGAGATTATTCCAATTTTTTCTTTTATTTCTACCTTTACAGCTTTTATCCATTCCCAACCCTTTTCTCACACACAGGTACCTATTACATATATGTATATATAATTATTTCCCCTTGTTTATAAAGAGGAAAGGGAAAAATGAAAAATTTCAATGTTAGTTGTAGGTTGTGAAGAGCTGTTGTGGAAGACAATTTTAAAAAATCTGGAGTGGGCTCCTTCTGGAAGATGTAGAAATACTGTCCTGGTTCTAGCTGATTTTTGTATTTGAATAACTTAACTGTACAATCATGTTTTTAAAATCTACTGTAACATTACATGTGAAGATTATTATTATATTTCTGAGCCTTGAATGCTGACTTTTAAAGCATGTTTATCTGCGTTGTGTCAGAAATTAACTGAAAAAAAATAGGACAATTTGTTAATTTTCATTAGGACACTGGGTTCAGGTGACACTGAATCACAAAGTTGTCAACATGTGTGAAGTACTTCTCTATAGTTAGTTACAATTCAGTGTCAGAACACAAAACATAGAATAACAGGGTCAGAAGGGACCTTGAAGGTCTAGTCCAACCCTATGCCATTTCACAAAAATGGTTATCTAATCTCTTCTTGAAAAACTCCACTGATGGAGCACCCACAATTTTTGAAGGCAAGCCATTCTACTGATTGTTCTCAATGTCAAGAAATTTCTCCTTAATTCTAGATTGGATTTCTTTTTAACGAACTTCCACCCATTGCTTCTTGTCCTATCCTCAAGAGTTTTGGAGAAAAGTCCTCTTCTCTGTCATAGCCCCTCAAGAATTGAAAGACAGCTATCACATTACCCTTTAATCCTTCTCTTTATCAGACTAGACCAGGGCCTGCAACCTTAAACACTCAAAGAGCCATTTGGACCCATTTCCCACAGAAAAGTAAACACTGGGACCCACAAAACCTGGGTGGACATGGCCAACTCGACATCAATTACTCCCACCCAGTCACATGACTCCCTAGCCACGCCTACCCAGCCAGTCATTTAGGCAGAGAACCAGTTGTTAAAAAACACCAAGAGCCACAAAACCCTTTTGACATCTAAAATGAAGATAACACTGTATATATTGTTTTATACCTTTATGCTATGTATAAAAAAACTATAGTGTGCTGTATTTATGAAATAAATGAACTGCTACAGAGAAAACAAATTTTTATTTCTGCATGCAACAAAAATATTTTGAACTCCAAAAAAAAGATGCTGAGTTGAAAGTTATTTTCAAATAAAATACTCAATGTCTGTTTAACATCTGTAAAAATGTTCACCTTTTCTTATCTCTCTGTCTGTCTGTCTGTCTCTCTCTTCTGTTTCTCTCTCTCTCTTAGTTTTTTTCTCTGTCTCTGTTTCTCTGTCTGTGTGTTCCTCTCTCTCTCTCTGTTTCTCTCTCTGTTTCTCTGTGTGTTTCTCTCTATTTCTCTCTCTGTGTTTCTTTCTCTTTCTCTCTGTGTTTCTCTCTCTCTCTCTCTCTCTCTCTCTCTGTCTTGTGTTGTCTCTCTCTCTCTCTCTATGCCTCTTCTTTCTCTCTTGGAAGGCCTAGGCTAGGCCGACCCGGTGAGATCTTCTTGGGGTCTTCACTACTACTTTTCTTTCTTCTTGGCAACTTTTCAGAAATCCGGGCTAGCTGAGGAGTGAATGCGAGCCATGGAAGATGCTTCCCCAAAGATGACCCTGTCCTCCTCTCGCGACCCCCTGCTGGCTGTGACTGGGCCGGGGGCCCCCGCACTACTGTAGAGACCCTCCTCAAGCAAGCGGCCGGGCTCGACCAAAGCACAGCAAAGGTGCGCAGGGCAGGTGGGTTGACCAGCTGATGGGCAAGCATCTTGGGTGAGGGTGCTCCGGCTTTTTCTGAACCTGACCCCCGGGGTGGTATGCGAGATTCAATGGGACCATCCCCCTTTTCCTGCTGCCCTGAGCTTCTTCACTCCTCCAGCAGAGTGGTGACACCACCGGCATTGATTGAAAAGTATCCTCTGGGTGATGAAAGTCCCCCATGTGAGATTTAAAGCTATAACTGGGTGCTGTGGGCCTGTTCTTCTTTTCATCGTCCCTTCCTTCTGGATCCCATTCCCACATTGCCAGCCCTCATGTTAGCGAGTCAAGCATCAGCCATGGCCGGGTCAGGCCAGTGTCATTGGGCGGAGAGCAGGTCGCACATTTCCCTGAGTGACCAAGGCATGCCCAACACCAACAATGGCTGGAAGAAGCACCCATAAGACCCAGCAAGAGAGGAGTTGCTGGAGAATCAGCCCTGACCACTTCTCTATCCCCCACCATCACCCTTATCTTCTCAGGCTAGGCGAAGAATGATTGGGAGTGGAGGGGCAAGGGGCAGGGCCAGCAGTGGTGGGATCCAGTTTGGCAAGGAGCCACAGCAGAGGGCTGAAAGAACTGCATGCAGCTCCAGAGCCACGGGTTGCCAATACCCGGACTACACTAGGTAAGTTTCCTCATTTATTTGTTGTACAGTTTAGTCTTTAAAACCCTAATCATCTTTGAGCTCTTCTTTGCATTCTTTATCAGAGTTTCAGCATTTTTTTGTATTGTAGTGACCAAAACTGGATGCAGCACTCCAAGTGTGGTCTCACCAGTGAACTATAAAGTGGTACTATTATTTCACATGATTTTGATACTATCCCTCTGTTGATGTAGCCTAGAACTGACTTGGCTTTTTTT
>JANHFK010001051.1:276008-292169 GCA_036250565.1 Sibynophis collaris
CGGGTTCCGACCAAAAAATTCACTTTTTTTTCGCGGCTAATTTCCCCCTTTGTGGCATTTTTTTTTTTGTAAGCACCAAATTTCCAAAATTAGGTTCAGGTTGTGACCAAAGTTATGGAATGAATTATGGTCCTGACCAGAGGTTCTACTTATTAAAAACACATTATACTGGCTAACCAGTTTCCTAAGAAAAAGAGGTGATGGTTTCCACATGGCTAAAATTTCTTCTGCAGAATCATGTTTGCTGAACTAAGCTGCTCTTCCTTGCATATGAAATTGACATGTGCACTAATCTTTATACGGTAGTATGGACTAAGAAAAGAGCACACTTATTACTATTATACAATTCTATCATTTTTTAAAAATGATATATACTTTAAAATTAGTGTCAGTAATATGAATACAACACAATGCATAGGAATATGGCTGCCCATCTACAGTGGGTTTTTTTCCTCTTTCCAATTGGAAAGAACCTATGGCTATACTTAGTCTTTACACAATAGGTTTCTCATGCTTGACTTTAAAAATGTAGTCTAAAACCAAGGAAATCTTAAATTAATAATCTTCTGGGGCAATGGTTTCAATCTCTCATAGATTATGAGTGGAAGTTAAAATAACATCAGGATAATTTTCTCTACACTTTACAAATCTTAAAAGCAAATATACTAGGAGCACATATAATAGCACATTTTTTGCATGAAAATGCAAATGGGACTTTCCCTCTTGAATCTTTTGAGCTCTTCTTCCTGTTAATAACAATTGACTTTCTATTGTCTAATTGGAATAGAAGAACAATACCAGACCATTATTGATTAATTAAGGTTCCTTTAATGAGGAAACAAAGAGGAAGTATCAGAACAAATAAAATCACTTCCTATGTTCTAACAATGAGTTATGAAGCCCTACAAATCAAGAACAACACAAATCAGGTAAGAGTTTCTCTCAGACTTGTCTAAAGAAAAGTGTACCAATGACCAATGTGCTTCTTGAAGTATTGAACAAAGTATACATTTATTGGAGCTGATAGTAGAAATTAGGATGCTTCTTCCTGTCTGACTGTATATTTGTTTCAAGAAAAGCATCTTAATCCTACAAGTCCCCACTAACAGTTTTCATGTAGGCAGTGGTTTGTCACTCCTCTCCAGTCATCTCCTTCCATTGAGATGGATGTATTTAAATGTTATGATCCCTATTGACTACAGCAACTGCCATTTCATCTCACCCTCCCATTAGTAATTGAGACCTGGCACTGCTACCTATTTTTCACTCACTGATTGACATTTGATAAGTAGTTGACATATGGGATGGATCCTCTTTTCAATATGGACCCTTTTCTCCCTTCCCCTTTCCTTTCCTTAAAGTCTCTACTGTCCTTTTCAGATCCCTTGAGTAGGAAAAGCAAGATCAGCGTGAAAGTGCCCATTGACTGACCTCTTTACCTCTTTCATCTCTATTCAGTAACTTCTTTCCTGTTCCTGCTCTCACCCTTTCCTTATTTCACTCATTTCAAACATAAAGGTTAACTTTAAAAGATAGCTTGTTTTACTCTGTTTGGGTGTTATTAAAATATTTGATAGAACAACTTTCCAAAATGTTTGTATGTTTGGAAATTGTATGTAGACATAATATTCCTGCTTGGCTATAGGAATAATATTAATTGACAAAAAAGTGAGTTAAAATAAGCATGCCTATTTTCTTATTTCAGACTCATCATAAAATCATCAGGGAATATTAAAAATATATTCAAGTTCTTAAATGAAAGAATAAATGCAATAAATGTGGTTTTGGTTTTGCTTCAAATGCTAGAGATTTACTCAATTACAATTCAGACTGAATATATTTCATACAGCAATGGGATCAGAAGTCAATTTTATTAAATCATTTCATATTATTCAATTTAGAAAGAAATGTAAAAATGACTTCACAAAACTACTGAACATATATCAGATGGATTTAGATGCTTAAGAGCAACTATTACCAATAATGGTACTAATCAAGGTCATATAATTATGACCCTCTCTTGTGAAACATAAAGGAGAATTTACATAATGGCAATATCTCTATCATTGCTCCATAGAATAGCAGTAATTAAAATTACTAAATTCCTATTTCAAACACTTCCAGTTCCATTGGTCTATTTCTTACATGATTTCAAAACTATCTTAAAAGTTTTTAAAGTATATGGGAAGAAGACTTGGGAACTGAATGTGATGGTTCAACTTGTTAACTTTTATCTTGTTTTTATCCTATTTCAGCAAATCATCAAAAAAATCAACAAGAATATTTCATGCATGGCACTAGATTCTTAGAATTTGGGCTTTCTGGATTCATTGGGGAGTGTGTAATAAAATTGGTACATATTACCCTCTCTATTGGCAATGAATATTTAGTCTTTCACTTTGACTGAAAGTTTGTAAGGAAATATATAACAATGTTGAATAATTAATGGCAGTTAAGTTTTGTTGTCAGTTTCATAGGATATATAAAATAATCCAATACCAGTATTAAACATTGTAAAAATTATTAAAATTGAAATACATACGTAGTAGAAGATATCACTGGCTGTAAAATGAACTCAAGAGCAAAGAGTTTTGAAGAATTTTTAATCTATAATTAAATAACAACACTCAAAGGGCAGACTTGATGAACCATGAAGTCTTTTTCTGCCATCTATGTTTCTCTGATTACTGTATTTGGCTCAGCTTTGATCTCAATTTTTTAGGTATTCAGAAAAGTAATTCCAATTATGTTTTTTTGTTTTTCGGTTTTTATTTTAATATTTTGTTAACTTGCTTTATTAAGTCCTCAGCCATATTTGATTTATTTTTAATACACATGTGCTAATAATCAGAGCCTGCTGGATAATTGTTTAAGGGGCAATAACACTGACTAGTGAAATATTATGATAGATAAAAGACAGGCTAACTTTTGTGAACCATTGGTCTTAATAAATTTATTATCTCATTGCAATGTTTAGCACTCCTAATTTTGGTAAAGAAATTGTAGTTCAACTTGAACAATCACTTTAATGCTTTCCCCATGCAACACTGGGCCCACTTCTTTTGCTATCATCTTCCATCCTCTGTCTTTAGACATTTGCAGAGGGTAGGAGAGAAGTCTAAATAATGCAGTAGATCATTGTGGCTGAGGAAGTGGTAAGGAGGAATAATTTACAGTGTGCAGTATTAAAAGTCTCTTAAAGACTTTAAAGAAATCTGGAAATTTCACATCTGATGAAGAAATATGCTAATCTTACCCTGTTTCCCCTAAAATAAGACATCCCCTGATAATAAGCCCAATCGGGCTTTTGAACGCATGGCAATAAGGCCAAGTGCTTATTTCAGGGTTCAAAAAAATATAAGACAGGCTCTTATTTTCGGGGAAGCGCGGTAGTATTAAGGCTATGTGAAAATATGACAATAATGTAGCTAAAACATAAACTGCAGATAAAAATACTTTTCTGAGTTGAAAAAAATCATTTACAATTTCACCTTCCAAAAAGTAAGGACATGATTCTATATCTGCTGAATTGTATTGATCATACCAATAAAATAATAATATAATTGAAGAAGTTTGTTACATGTATTTGAGCGCAAACAAAATTATTCTATATTTTAGGTGGCTTAAGATATAGCAACTGAATGTTTTGGGTAAGTATAAACTGATATTACAATAAATTGGTGGACTGTGCCCAAAAAAATGAAGCCAGAAGTAATCCTGGCAAATACAGTTCGGGAAATTGTCCATTGCATTCCACATGTTGCTGAACATTTGAGAATTATTAGAAAATATATGGGTAGGGACATGGTTTTTCCGTTGCTGTCTTTCTCTAAGCTAAGGATGTGCAATCTAGGTTTGTGAAAAGAAATAGGGAAGCAAACTAAAAGAAGAAACCAGGTATAAAATAAATTTTAGAAACACTAGGAAGCCTGGCTGTGTCTCTGAAAACCTGATAGGGAACTCTGTCAATTTAACTTACAACATTAACATTGGTTGCCACCTTATATGTTTGTAAATAAAGTCAAATATTTAAAAACATCACAAGCTTCTAGTGCTTTCTTTTCAAAGGGAAGCTGATAAGCATTGTGCCCATATATCTTTTCACTACTCAAAGGAAATGAGGGAATATATTAGTTTACTTAAAAAGAAATAAAGTGCTTTACAAACAACACCCCCAAGTATTATGGCTTTTAAACTGTTTTCTGACCATGTGTAGGAACAAAGATAGAAGTTAGCCCTGAGATAGGTAATCCATTTGAGAAGGACGATTTAGAAAATCAATAATGGGATTACACAAGCATCTTGCCTCAGCCAGTTAGTGCTGGCTACAAGGATGAGGATGATAAAGAAGAGAGTGAGGAGGACTAGGGAGGCTTCAGTCCTGGGGTAAATTTCTCAGCAAGGGTGAGATAATAGAAAAAATAGGTATGCTTATGGTTATGAACTGACTTGAGAAAGACTTTTATCACATGGAAATGGAATAACCAAAAGCAGAAACAAGTTTAACATCGGTAAGAAGCAGACCTCTTTCCCCACTAATCCAATTACTAACTTTCATGATTTCAGATTGACCACATTATCTCATAAATTCTCATATTATATAAATGATTATATATGAGGTCATACCCAAGGACAATAGTTTGGGAATTGTCCCAATATACTCTTAAACGCCAAACTCTCTATGCTCTCCATAGAACATTATCATAATGTTATCCTGAATGGAACATCCAGATTCTATCGGGGAAAAAAGAATACAATCATGTTTTCTAGTATTAGATAGTGTAGGAGTATATAAAAACGTCATAAATGTAATCTTTGATGTCTAATAATTCCACATTAACTTTAAACCTATTGTTAAGAACAGTTATCTCAACATCAGTATGCCCAGATTACACAGTTCTATATATTTAAACAGGATCTGTGAACCTTCACCTTTCAAAATAATTTAACCGATAGTTTAAAACTCAGGGTACACATTAGTATTTGTTAAGTCAATACATCTGCAGTCAATAGTCTCTAATAAATCAGAACTTGGAAACCTAGTTTTGCTCAGTAATTTTCTTGTGCTTACTTTAAAAATATCTGCAGCCAAGAATTTTTCAGCACATAACAATCTGCATTGAGAGAAAGAATTGGTCAAATGTTTAATGAGAAGTTGCAATTACCTTCACAGAGAGTGATCGGATACCAATTCTTGAAAAGTACTGATTATGTTGAATGGCTCCATGGACAACACCAAATCGTCCTTTCAAAGTTTTCACAATTTTGTAGGTTCTCAGCATTCTTGTCATCTTGAGGAAAGTGATTATTTTTTTCCAGGATGGATTGTATACAAGCGTGCACAGAAACAATGCTAAAAACTCAACTGTGCTACTTTTGCTTTGTGTTTTTACTCAATCTTCCATTAAAAAACTTTACCTTGACTCCTCCTTCCTTGCTCCTCCTTAAAGGAGGGTCCAGCACAATCCTTACAGAAATATAAGTATAGATAGGGAAAAGGTGAATCCTAGAACAAGTATGAAACAAGCTCCAACTGCTGGAAACCTAGGTAGAGATGCAGAGGTGTGTTGTATCAGCTTTCTTCTGCTACAATTTATTAAGATGTAAAAATCACATAATTCTTGCTGAGTTCTATTGATATGTCAAATTTGCAAATTTGGAGATTATCTTGTCTAAGAATCTGGATGGTTTAACTAAAAGCTATTTTATTCAGCATTTTACAAGGATTCGAGTTTTTAACCCAGTATCCACTTTCTATTTACATTTAGTTCCTGACTTAATTCTAATTATGTTTAGAAAAACAGATGACATATTATGGCACAGGTTCCATGTTACCAATAAAAAGACATGCACAGTCCTTATTATTCACCTTAAGAAATTATGGGGTGTTTGAGTAGGAGAAAAGAGATTTTGCAAAATGGAAGCAGCAATGTGAAAACATGGGAAGTTACAAATAGCCTGAATACAATTTGTAACTGCATGATATAAACCTAAGCTGCACCAATGAGAGGAATGACAAAACTTGCTTTTCATCAGCTTAACTCCCCATATCAAACATTTCCCTGAGGGTATAATTTTGCATTCCTACATAAGTACAGGAATTGTGTTTTATTGGCCAAAGGGAATGATAAATAAAGCTGTTGTGGAGTTTCTTGTTATAACCTCATAACAATACAAAACTCAATACTCTTCAGTAATAATGTAATAGCTGAGGCATATTTAGTTTGTGCTTAATTGGACAAATTCCTCAAACACTTTAGTAACTTTTGCTTACAACTTAATACAGAACTAACCATTTACCTGATAACTGTATAGTTAATGTCTAATTCAAGAAGAAAAGTATATTGAGCTTTCCTGGAAACTAAGCATTTCAATATATTTTTCCACAACGTATTCAACACTGATCCATAGTATGATCTGCATTTAAACATTAAATAGAGAAAATGGCTGTATCATTTTCATGCTTTGAGGCTCATATCTGTTCACATGTGAAAGATTTCTTCTGGGAGAGGGGGGGAAACAAATCAAATAACTGTCCTGCTCATGCATGAAAAATACAAGCAAACAGCATGAGAGGGTCAGAGTGGTAAAGACAAGGTTAAGGTTTTACTGGTATAACATGCAATCAATAGGACATAAAAGAAGTAATGAGGGTAGGTCCATGTTCATTACCAGAAAAGCCTCCTAACTGGAAGAGACAATTTACAGAGTCTAGAAAAGAGGTGTCAAACTGGCAGCATGAGGGCCAGATGCGTCACACTCAGGCCACGCCTACCCCAGCTCTGCGAAGGGGTAAAACATCGCAAAAAGTCATGTGACGGCAACATGACACCGCACGTTTGACACCCATGGTCTAGAAGATGAACCAAGAAGAGACTACTATATCAACTGGCTAATGTAGATGCTCTTTCAGCATGAGACTTCTTTCAAATAAAAAATGCCGCCACAGAGACTCAGTTGTGGCTCATTACAGCTGCTTAAAGCACAGAACTATTCAGCAGGAAGGACCAACTTCTTAATAGTCATACAGTTTAGCCTTTCTTCATTATTTGCCTTTAGCTCATAACTCTGAGCTGCTTATATTGAAGTGACTTTGGTAGATGGATGTTCTCTGTGCAGGATCAATTTGGCTATCAGAATTGTCACAAATTTTTAAAAAATGGTCCAATGATAGCTTAGCAACTAAATGCTTGGTCTTATAGTCTTATAAGTTCTTATAGTGGTCTTAAAGAACACATGAACACAGCTAGGTTTTTCCTACCGAAATGGTACCCATTTATCTACTCGCAATATTGCATGCTTTCAAACTGCTGGGTAGGCAGGAGCTAGGAAGCAAGTGACGGGAGCTCACTCTCTCATGGAACTGGGCTTGAACAGCTGAAATGCAGATAATTTCTGGCTGCACCACCATGTCATTTCCTGGCTCATAAAAGAATACATGAAGGGTCATATCTGTTCATGAACTGAAGAATTTGTGAAGTCCTGGGTTATACAAAGACATTGCTCAAGACAAACAAAGCCTTTTCAGAGAGAAAGAGAGCAAATCTTGTTGGATTGATTGACTAGCTGAGCTCTTTCACAACAATTGGGTGGAAAAACTTTTACAAAAAGCACTCCCATTATAGTTCATTTATATGCTATAAACCATTGTTAATAAAACACAGTGATTGAAAAAACACCCTATGCTAATCTAAAACCAAATGAAGCACATTATGGTTTAGCCACCTTGATTAGCTTTTCTAACAATCTATGCTATAGTTGAAATCCAGAGCAAGGTCTATCTTAGTTTTTAGGAATTCATTCTTCTATTCAATGCTCAAGCTATAGAGCATTTCTACACACTTCTATCATATCACTTCCTGATTCACAATTTTATGGGAAATCCAAACATTGTCATTTTCCGTTTGGCACTGTCCCATATTTTCCAAACCATTTATTTCATCTTTTTACCTCAGAGAACACCATTGAAAAGGGAAAAACAGAAGAGGTCCGCAATGATAGTGTTAGGAACACCCTGGAAACATCCATAGTCCATCAGGAGGGTGGATGTGCAACATAAACTTTTCTTCCTCCGCCACAAAGATAATTATCTTCATGCAATTTCTAATTTCTAATTCTTTAATAATTTCTCCATTTAAAAATATCTGATAGCAGTGACAGTTCACCTGAACAGCCTTTTAATAAGCTATTTGTATGAAGTTCATGGAATTTTTGTGATAAAGTGAAAGATTTTCTTTTTAGCCCCACAATTTCATTATAACCTCTCTTAAGAGATACATACTACACACTGGGTGACCTTTGAGATTAGAATAGGAATAGCAACAACATTGACTGTATCTACTGATAGCATGATGGATAGTTTGCAGTAGTTCAGCAAAGGTCTCTGGATATCAGGTGTTTTACACAGCATGCTACACTTGCTGTGCCAGTGTAGATGGTCCCAACACCCGATCCACTGATTTATATTTGGGCCCAAGATTAACAGATCTTCTAGATTGAGTTAAAACATTTAAAAGAAGCACTTTGGATAGATGACTCCTTTGTCCATGAATTAAGGAGTTTTCTTGCTCTAGATGACATTGCACTCATGGATGAAGCAACCTGGATTATGTGGTTGCTTCATATGCCCATATAAACAGATGAAGCAACCATGTAATCCAAGATAATCCTAGACCATTTATTCACGGGGGTTCAAATAACTTCCACAGCTAAGGAGTGTTTTTTTCCAGCTTTGGCTGTTTTGTCAGTGTGACTTGTTCCTTCACAGGAATAACTTTGCCATGGTGATTTATGCAGAGTTTGCCTCTATGCTGTTTTACTGAAAGGAGTTCTACATAGAACTTTGAAGTTGATCTGTAAACTGAAGCTTTTGCAAAATGCCACAGGTTTATTGCTGGAATTGGAAGCATCCATGGACATTAAGGCTGTTTCTGAAAGCACTGCACTACTGTTCCTCAATTTTGGTAGACCAGACCATGAAATCAATTCTATAGGATGTCTAAAACTAATTCTATTGAGATTGGTTGAAACGGTAGAATCTTGCAAGTATGATTTTGCTGTA
Organism: Sibynophis collaris; assembly: GCA_036250565.1. NCBI lineage: Eukaryota > Metazoa > Chordata > Lepidosauria > Squamata > Sibynophiidae > Sibynophis > Sibynophis collaris. The sequence continues at coordinate 285,070 of JANHFK010001051.1, forward strand.
CCTCCTCCTACTACTTAAAGTTTAGTGAATTACAGAGGTGTCACCACTTCTAAGCAATATCTGGAATTATGGACATTATAGACTTTAAAAATATTTTGGGGTCTTTTGCCTAGGGAACAATAGCTGTATCTGTCAAAAGTGTCTTTTTTACACTCTCCATATAGCTATATGTTGTCAAACAGCTAAATACTGTGGATCAGTTTACCCACAGGGCATACAGATCATCAGCTCTCTGGTAAGTTTCCACAAGCTATGAAAACATAGTTCCTTGATAGAATATTTGGAGGCCATTGAATTTGGGCTTGCCTGTAGTTGATGGCATCACCATTGTGATGCTATGGTTTGACCTCTTTTTTAATTCTCTTTCCTCTGGACATTGCTTGGAACGGGTTGGAATGGCATACAAACCATAATAAATAGTACTAAGTAAATAATCACTGTGCTTATACTAACATACAAAGACCTGTGTGATTTGACATCTGAATATTCAATATCTTCTTAGCAGCTAAGATCAAGTATTCTTGCAAATCACTTGCAAATATATGTTGTGATATAATCCTCAAGTTTGTCCTTACAATGTGTTTCTAAATTGTATGATTTAGTTGGCTTTCAGCCTAAGCTAAATACCTGCCTATTTTCCTGGCTTTGGTTTGATCATATGCTTTTTGCAATGAATGTACTTTTGTTACTGGTTTCATTACGGCCCTGCTATTTAGTTTTAACTGTTGTGATCATACTTCTTATGTGATGTTATTGCACGCTGTTGTGGATAATGGTTCTTCATTGAAACAGCAGTTAAAGCCTCCAGGGAAGTGGTATGTTGGACTAGAAGACCTCCAAGGTCCCTTTCAACTTTATTATTCTGAGTCCAAGTGGTGATTATTGCCTTTGTGAATGGAGTGGTACTGCCTGCCCAGAAGGAGGCATTGATACATACACACACACCTTCTCAAAAAGCTATACTTGGACCCACAGTATTAGAGGCTCCTAGTCCCTTCCCTTAAACATAGCCATCTTATGGGATCTAAGGAGTGTACTTTTTCTGTGACAGCCCCCGACCTCTGGAATACCCTTCCTCTTGATGTTTGGCAGGCCTCTATCCTCCTAGCCTTCAATAAAGCAGTGAAGACCTGGTTTTCCCCCAAGCACTGAGAATGCTAGGGGGAGGTGGATGAGAAGATTTAATGTTAGAAGTTTAACTTCAGTGCCAAGTTTTCAATGTTCATAGTTTTAATGGATTTGTGTTATATCATTTTTAATGATTTTGTTTTAATTGTTGATTGAGAGCTGCCCAGAGTTCAACATAAGATGGGAAACTATGTAAAAGTTTTAAATAAATACTGAGTGGGGTGTAGCAGAGTTAAATCCTAGACCCTTTACTTTTCAATATTTTTACTAATGTCTTGAATATGGAAGGCAATGCTTATAAAATTTGCAAATAACACAAAACTACATGATATAGCTAATACTATAGAAAACTGAAATAAAATTCAAAATGACTTTGACAAGTTAGGGAATTGGGTTGAAAATAATAGAATGAATTTTAACAGAGACAAAGTTCTCCCAGCTTGGGCATAGTTTTCTTGGAAAATATCTTGGAATAGTATTGATTACAAAATGCAGGAGTCAGTAATATGATGTGTCTACCAAAGAAAGAAATAAAAAATAAAAAATGCAATTTTATACTACAATACATCAAATCACAGAAAGTAATAGTTTCACTTTGCTCTGCATTGATCACTTCTCAAATTTATGCACAGTTCTGAATACCCCCTTCAGACAAACTGGAACACATTTAGAGAAAGGCAGCAGAAAAATGACTAGAGACCTAACTGCCTTGTGAAGAGAGATTGAAGGTGCTGGGAGAAGAGTGGTAATGATAATACTTTTAGAATACTTTTAGTCACATTGGATTGAATATCAGAAAAGGCATCACTGAATATTAGGCAAAAATGTTCTTCCTAGCCAAAAGAGAGCAAGTTAAGTAGAGGAACTATTTGCATAGGGAAAAGTGGTACACTCATCTTCATTGAATGTGTATAGGTGGAAGCCAGATAGCTATCTCTTAGAGAACATTTAATTTGGATTCCTGCACCAGTTAGTAAATGGGAAACTATGTGGAAATAATTGTTGGAAGGACTAGGAAGTCAAAAAGCCAAAAAACAAAGGAAGGTAAAGAAAAAACCCTCTGCAATGATGCCTAGAAAACTGTATAGACATAGTAATTAGAAAATAACAAGTCAAGTGTTTTCTATACACATAAACACATATACATTTCTATTTACATATCCACACAAACATATCAGAGCAACAAGTTGAATTCAGTGACCTCAGTGGCCTTTTCCAAATGGATTGATTATGTGCTATTAAGTTGGTGTTGATGCTTAGCAACCACATCCATAGATTTCATCCATGATGATGTCTCTCTAAAATAGTCCTTCAGGTCTTCTTGCACCTATAGACACTGGAACCTTTCTGCTGGTTGCCCTCTCCTCCTCCTTTCCACCTTTCCCAGCATTGGAGCTTGCCCCAGAAAACTAGGTCTTTTCACATTAAGTGTCCAAAGTAGGATAATTTTCCAATTTTATACTTTTAGTGAAAAGCATACTAAAATATTCCTATTTTTAGTCCACATACACTATAGGGTGCACTGGCCAGTTGAGAATAATTTCCATGAATTTGGAATTAAAGACATTTGCCTTCAGGCCAGATAGCAATTTTTTCATATTTTCTAGCTTTACTCAGAAAATAATCATTCTTTTCAAGCAAAACAGCAATAACCCATGCTTTGCTGGCTTTATATTCTTAATACATGTATAATTCGCTTATATAACCAAATGTTACTACTTCTAAATGAGTATACATATCTCAGATAAGATATGTCAACTGACATAATCATAATAACACTTCAAAATATGTGTTCAAACATAAAAAATCTGTATCATCATCCCAAATCTTAAAATGTATTTTCCTTACTCATCTCCAACTCTCCAATGTTAAAGCAGGGTCACACAGATATAAAAACTCATACGTTTCCAGTATGTCTTAAAATATTCTTATACAAATTATAATTAGTGGGATGTCCTCACTATTTCACGCAAATAATTGGTTTGTACATGAACGTATCATTGAAACATTTCTGAAAACTTCATCCAGTTGTAGCTTATGTACACAGAGAATCACCTTCCTCTACCAAGTGGAATTACCCACCCACCTCCAAAACAACTGAGCATATTCCTATTTGCATACACAGAACTGTTTTCGTAATCATGAAACAGATAATCATTTAATAGGTAACTTGACATAATCAACCACTTCCTTGGAAATGTTCTAGCTATGTTCGTTATGTGTTGTTTCCTTCTCAGGTTAGTAAAATAAAATCCATGTTCAAATATTTTTTTTGGTCACTAGTAGCTGATTGTTCTTCCCTGGACATAGGAGCAATATTCCTTCCAGGCATAAGAAAGATAAGACCCTTCTGTTATCTTCAGCAGAAGAAAATGAACCAACGTATTGGTCAAACTCCATTGCCAATAGGATTAGTGGAATCAGCTGACACAGGAAATAAGCACTAACACCCAAAGCACTCTTGCATGGGTTGATTTAGAATGGATTTAGAGGACCACAATTAGACATTCTTATTTAAGAACAGTCTTTATTACTTAATTTTTTTCCATTCAGTGTGATCAGATTAGCAGGTATTTCTGTTGCAGCTCCTGCCCTTTAGAACACCACGCCCCTCCCTGAAGTTAGATTGGCCCTGACTATGCTGACCTTCCAAAAAGGTTGAATGCTTGGAGTTGGAACAGGCCTGGGAGTTGGGAGGTTAATGGCCAATGGTATATTATGCCTTTTGAGTATTTATTGAGTTTGAACCCAGCAACCATTATAGGTTTTATTGTTTTTGTCATTGTTGTTGTTTTATTTTGTTGTTGTTGTTAGACATCCAGAGTCAAATTTGCAAGATGGGCAGCAATATTAATATATAAAGTAGGAGAGGGAAATGTTGTAATATTGAATGAAAAGTAAGCAATTCTTTCTCCACATGTCCGCATTTCTTGTGTCTGGCCTTGTTCTGTCCATGCTATTTTCATGGCAAATAATATAGTTGGACATGAGTAAAATCAATCTCATATGCCCTTTGAGAGCATTCACTCTTTGGCCATTGGGAGAATAACACAGAAAAATTCCCCAAAACTTTGTACCCAGCTTTGTAAACCAAGATTCCATCTAGTCTGTAGATAAAATTAGAACACCTGTAAAGATATTTTCTTATCTACATTGTCACATATTAAAAGGATGATCGGATCATAGATTTGAAATTTACCTTTGAGGTCACCTATCTAAACTGTTCCTCAGCATACGGAGCATCTATGACACAGAACTGTAAAAACTCAGTTTGAAAACATCCAGCAAAGGAGAACTCCTTCTTACATACCTGATACACACACACTGCTTACTGCAACATGAAGATGCTTCACTCACCATTTACCAAGGATGTGTCCACATAATCGAGCCTCAAAATCAGAATTTTTTAAAAAAATAAGAATTTACAAAAGTTCTTGGCCCTTTATGAAGTAATATGCACTTCTTTTTGCATTCTAACTCTGCCATTACTACTAGTCAAAATGTTGAAATACAATAATCATTTTGGAAAAATTATATGGATTTTAAAGCCTCCCATAATCTTCATCTCATTGAAATCCCTTTTATCAGGGCTTCAGAAATTTATGCCAACTCTCTGCTACCATCCACTGGTCATTAGGTTGATAGGTCAACAGTAAAAAAAATGGTAGAAAAAATGATTGCCCAGCCCACTAACTGTTGCTAAGCAAAACAGTTATTAAGTGACTTTTGCCCCATTTTACGACCTTTCTTGCCACATTTATTAAATGAATCACTGCACTGGATAAATTAGTAATCCAGTTGTTAAGTGAATCTGGCTTCCCCATTGACTTTGCTTGTCAGAAGGTCACAAAAGGTGATCACATGACCTTGGGATACTGCAATGGCCATAAATATGAACCATGTGCCAATCAGCTGAATTTTGATCACATGATCATAAAGATACTGCAAAGGTCATAAGTGTGAAAACCAATCATAAGTCACATTTTAGTGCCATTGTAACTTTGAATGGTCACTAAATGGATTGTTGTAAATCAAGGACTACCTGTACTTCCCACTGACCTTTTTAGCAGCTGTATCATACAGCTGGCACATATTTAAATGTGTTTAACCACTGCCAAACTAAATCTCCCTCATTCTATATGTATGTCTTTCATATTCCTACCCAGCAGTCAGAATGGATCTGGTAGGGATGTTGGTCTTCTAGTCCAACCCACTGCTCAAGTAGGAGACCCTATACCATTTCAGACAGGTGGCTGTCCAGTCTTTCCTTTAAAACCTCAAAAACAGATACCCAGATACAGATCTGTATATTTCTTCCTGTTTAACTCCATCCTATTCATGTTAGTCCTATGCTCCAACCTGCTTACATCTTTTAAAATCTTTTCTCTATTGCTTTTCTCTATTGATTCTAATAGGAATCAAGTAATAATAACCAGAGAGCTAGTTTGGTGCACTGGTGAAGGCATCAGATTAGCAACCCAGAGACTTTGAGTTTCGAGACCACCCTTTAAACATGAAGCCAGATGGTGACCTTGAGCCAGTCCCTTCCTAGGAAGCAGTTAATGACAAGCCCCTCTTGAAAATCCTTGCCAAGAAAACTGCAGGGACCACTCCAGATAGTTGCCTGAAAGGCACACAAACAAAAACATTACAATATTAAGCAGAATAAGAGAAATTAAAATGCCTTTAAAATGAACAATAATATTTGCTAAAATCTAAGAAAACTTATCAAATGCAATTAAGTCAAATGAATTTGTGTTGAAATGCACTCTGTTGCATGGAGACAAAAGCCGCTTGCTACGTCAGCTTCATAAATGGTGATAAGATTATGACTTTGCACCAACACTCTTACCTCTGAACCAGTAGAGTTTATAGTTATCTTCATTTCCCACCCACCCCCATTCTGTAATTTATTGAATAATTTATTTAGCTAGACAGGGTAGATTATAGAAAGAAGAATATTATGCTGTAATTATGCAGAAAGAAAGGTTAAAATAAAAGGTTGGCTCAAGGAGAGATTCAACCTAGTAAGGAGAAATTTCCTGATAGAACAATAAACAATAGAGCAATAAGCCTTCAAAAGTTGTGAATGTTCCATCATGAGACGTTTTTAGGAAGAAATTGGACAGCAATTTGTCTGAAATGGTACAGGGTTTCATGCAGGAAGGTGGACTAGAAGACCTCCATGATCCCTTCTACTCTGTTATTCTGTTAAAATATATGTGTGCATATAACTGCTGTAAAGAATATTGGAAGCTACATCTTTGTACAGGTAATCCTGTACAAAGACCATGGGGATGGTGCAGCAGCCATAAATGTGAAAAATGGTCATAAGCCATTTTTTTCAGTGCCATTGTAACTTCGAATGGTCACTAAGCAAACTATTATAAATTGACGATTACCTGTTTCTTTCTTTTCTATTTTCCTTAAACTTGTTTTTGCTTTGTCTTTGATTTTTTTCCTTTTTCTTTTTCCTTTTTCTTAGTTTGGATAGGTTTTTAACTTCTTTTTTTAAAGGTTTCAGTAAAAACTGTGTTAAAATATGCAATTTCTTCCAGATAGACATACTTTTATAAAGAAAGAGATAAACACAATAATCCAGTGGTGAAATCCTGCTGGTTCTGTCCGGCTCGCGTGTGGCGGTAGCGATGGCAGCGCGTGGTTTGGTGAACTGGTAGCAGCAGCAGCAACGCGAGGCTCCACCCATCTGCCCGGATCTCGTTACTTCCTGGTTTTTAACCCTCTGTGCATGCGCAAAGCGTTTTGCCTATGCGCAGAGGGTAAAAATCAGATGTGATGATGGCGCACACACAAGCGGAGCGAGCACATGTGCGCAGCGCGTGCACTTCCAAACCAGTAGGGAAGCTATGTAGATTTCACCGCTGCAATAATCCCAATTACAGTTTACAATACCAACTAATTTAAACAAAAATGCCTTTTGTTTTAATGACCCTCTCCTCCTGATACTGGCT
>JANHFK010001051.1:298344-317083 GCA_036250565.1 Sibynophis collaris
GCAATTTATTTTTGCCTACATGTGCATAAAATGGTTATGAATGCAACACCCTCTGTATCAAATTTCGAGATAGGGCCTTTCAAGCATGGAGTGACATCTGTCAAAGAACAGTTCCTTATCTAACTCATCAAGTTAACTTATCTGTTTGTATGAGAGAATGCATAGATTCCAGCAAGAGTTCTTCAAATGTTATTTTTTTGTTATGCTTAATATAGAAGCATGTTGTGCTCAAACAACTATTCTTATCCATCATATCACATTTACTCATTTTTTAATTTCCTCTAGTATTTCACATTACTGAGAAGCTTAGCCATGGTGGCTACTATACACATCTGATTTATTTTCTTTATTTTTGTTGGCATTTCTTGAATGACTGGTGTTTTGCTTGGAAAACAGTTCTATGGAGAGGGACAATTAGGAGCAAGAGGATTCTTCAAGGAACTATCTTTATTGTAACACAAGTCCATTTACACTACTGCAGTTAGCATAGCATTTAGACTTATATACCGCTTCGCAATGCTTTACAGCCCTCTCTAAGCAGTTTACAGAGTCAGCATATTGGCCCCCACAATCTGGGTCCTCATTTTACCCACCTTGGAAGGATGGAAGGCTGAGTCAATCTTGAGCCGGTGAGATTCAAACTGCCAAATTGCAGGCAGCCAACAGTCAGCAGAACTAGCCTGCAGTACTACATTGTAACCACTGCATCACTGCAGCAGTATACTGCAGATACTGTACTTTACTGGTGTCATTGCTTGAGTCTTGTTATTATAGTTTATTGTTCCATTCCATTGAGGTTTTATTTATTGTCCTGTAAATGTCAAAAGACAATTTGTTGATATCTGCAGAATGTAAGGTTAACAAATAAATAGGCAGTTTGTTTCTCTACTGAACTTCTGTATTTAATGTGCAGCATTGTCAGCTACTGGTTGTTGTTTTTTTAGATTTTAGAGTCATCCTGTCTATCTTGTTTTTATTAATTTCTTTATTTTTCTTTGTAAGCTCTCAGAGCTGTTAAGGTAGTGTGAGTTTATAAGTCTTTAAAATAAAACTAAACCAAACCAAATCAAACCAAAACATAACATGAAATATGTTTAAAAGGTTTCAGCCTTAAAGCCAGCTGGGTGACCTTTAATCCGTCACTCCCTCTCAATTCAACCCACCTCACAGGGTGGTTGTTGTTGTGGGGTAATAGAAGTAGAAAGGAATATATTTGCTACCTTGAGTTATTTATAAAAATAGTAAAGCAGGATTAAAAAATAAATAAAAATAAATACCCTGACTTGACAGCTAAATCCTATCAAATAAGAGAAAATACACAAAGAATGTGAATTTAAATTTTATCTTTTTAAAGTCATCTCACAAATTCCCCACTACCCCTACATTATATTTGCCCCCTTGATGTTTTGTTTAAAAATCCGTACCCAAACTTCTTTCCTTATGTACCCATAACAAGTTGGCATTAAAAGTAGTAAATACACCCACACTGTCAAACCCAGTGTGTCCCTGTGGTTTATACAAGAAATCACACTTTATCGTCTCCTTTGTGTTGCTAGCTAAAAGGGAGGGGGAAAATGGGCTCTGATTATTTTCAAAACACATTTTCAAATTATATTTTTCGCTGATTTCACTGTACAGTATACATTAATCTTTGGAATGAACTGCCACAGTGTGATAATAGCCAATGATAGCGAAGAGCTAGAAAAAATATAACTTTTTGGTACTAGGGCTGGTGAAGCAGCTTTTTACTTATGATTTGATAGATGATCGGAACAATAACAAAATTGTACAATATAATAAATTCATAAGATTATAGCAACTCCCTTTTTTACGATCCTGTAATCCCTTAAATCAGGGATTTATCTGTAGCTAAACTCATATTTGAGTCAGTCAAAAGTACTCCGACCTTGTAATGTGTTGCAATCCTCTTTGGATGAGCATATGGATTGACATGTGTACATATTTAAACTATAGGCCAGAATGAGGATTGCAGGGAGGGGGGTCTGTAAAAATGTGCATAGCAGACTTCAGAAGTGATATTTTACTTATTTTGGGAATACACTTTTACATGAAGGGAAATAAGATAACTAAAAATACCTCTAAAATTCAAATATTGATAATATTTACCTGAGGTAAGTGTGATATATTTGTTTTACAGATTTAAACAAGAACCCATTTTTGGTTATTGCAGGAGAAATGGTTACTTAACATACTTGCATTCTAACATAGGAATTAGAATGCTGTTGATGATCATTTAGAAGGAAGAGGAGGAAGATGGTCAAGGCAGCTGGGGGAGGGGGTTGCTGTTGTCTCCTTCCATTTTATTTCCATAACGATCAGTTCGTTATGACCGAGACAGACTTGACTTGCTGTAACTCACACACTTAGTTATTCATGGTTTTAGAGAAGGCATACACTTTTTTTTCTTTTTATGACGCTTTAATCCCTTTATTCGGGGTGGAGTCATGGCAACTGAATGAAACTGGAAGCTCCACATTCAGTCGCCTCAACTCCACCCGGAATAAAGGGATTAAAAAGAGTGGTAAAAAAGGGGGGGGAAGTTGCCCCCAAAAATATGGAGCTACCTGAATAGAATCAGGACAGGACATGCCATAACTAACCCAAAGCTCTTTAAGTGGGGAATGGCTGAGAGTCTAAGTCCCGTTAGGGAGACGCTCTTCCAAATACAATAACGCCGGTGGAGTCCGGAGGAAAACCGTGGAAATCCGGGGAGGGGGGGGAGAGAAAGAGAGAGAGGCCTCCGTTACGTGGGGAGGCGCTGCCCAAGTCGCTCGGCGAGGAGCAACAGAAGGGGCCGTCGCCCCATCAGCTCGCGAGGGCGTCAGACTGAAAGGGTAGCGGCCCCTTTAAGAAACCGACGGCGTGGAGTTAGAGGCCCTAGGTGCCGATTGGGCGGCGTGGGCCGGAAGTCGAAGGAGGGCTCGTGCTGCCGTTTGGGTTTGGCCGCAGGGTCAGGATCGGCCGCCGCCCCCTTTCCTTCTCCTGGCAGGTGGAGCAGCGGCCGCTGCTGCTGTGCGGGGGCGGAGGCGGTATTTGCAAGGGGTGCAGCAGTGGGCGCTTCTCCTGCTCCGCAATGCCCGCGGCGGTTTGCGATTGAGACAGGAGCAGTCTGGGTGGGTTGCGAGTGAGCGGCTCTCTTTCTTTTTCCCCCGGCAGGCCTGGTGCCACCATGGCTGAGAGGGCTTTCCCGAATCCCTTTGCAGATTATGACAAATCCTTGGCCGCAGGATATTTTGATTCTTCAGGGAGGGTGAGTGCTTGGATTTTGCCTTCTTCTTGCTGCTCCTTTTAAGCGGTTGTTTCCCTGAAAAATAGGGTGTGTTTTGGTAGCAGCCGGCGAGGGAAGAAGGATGCATTAGGGCTTTTTTTCCCTATTAATAACGCCTGGCGGCTATAAATTGTATAATAAATGTAAATAAGCTGCCATTTTTATTGTTTCAGTCTTGCCTTCATAAAGACCTTTTTTAAACATCGCTTGCCAGAGTCTCTAGGTCGTTAATCTTACTTTGAATTCAAGGACGGTGTTTATCAAAAAAGAAGTACTTAAAAATATTCCTAGTTAATTCTCTTACAACTTCTAGTTAAAAATAGAAATCCATTATTTTTCTTTCCAAAATTATATGCATTATTCTACAGCATTGTGTGGTTTCTGTTTATGTAATGCCCACTCTTGTACAGCATCCTGAGAGTGTTTGTACAGGGTGGGTGGGGGGTGTCAGGTACATGGCAGGCGGACATTCTCAGTGCTTTTAAGGAAACTCTGTAAAGACATTCCCTCCCAAAATCAGGTCATATTGTGTTTAAATATGTTTTCGATAAATGAAGATAAATCTTAGTGTCCACCTACTGTAGTGTGGAAATACAGTTCCATAATATTTTTAATGACTGAGTGGTGATGGGAATCACGGGGAAAGGATGTCTTCTAAATATTGAGTTGTCTTGATTATGAAACTTGAATTAAAATATGTTTTTGCGGCGGCTGCTCACTGAATGCAACTGACATCTTTAGAGAAGGGTGTGTCATGAGAATATCCCTAAGAAAGCCAGGAACTCTGAATTGTAATTACTCTGTCAGTACCCTTAGGCAGAATATTTGGCAAGCAGCTTTAGCTTTTGAAAAGATAGTCTATACGTTCACAATAAGTTTTTTGGCTAGAGTATAAAGTGTTTGCTCCATATGCTATGGAGAACTATGTGCTGTGCTGTCCACAAATATGAATATAAAAACCCAGGTGTGGTATAAACGGCATTGTGTTTGCCATATCTCTGAAATCATAAAAGATATCAGGCAATATAGGTGGAAGAATGTCAACAGAACCAATAAATGCTGAGTGAAGCATCTAGCTATGAACTTTATATAGCAGTACTGAAGAGACATCACTGACTGTGTGTTAGCTTTAAATCAAGATGAGGATCTTGTTATTGACATATAAAGGCCTAACTAACTTGGGAGAAGACTTTGGTATCTCACACTTACTTTCCAAAGAATCACAACATTCAAGAGAAGAAACCATTTTTGATGATGTTATTGTATAGATTGTCCTTTGGCAGTAACTGCTAGGACCTGTTTCAGATGCCTCCTAGAGATGCATCTTAACCAAGTCTTCCTTCTATGAAAATTGGCTATTATATATGGATGCGTATATTTACTGATTAAATTATTCCACTTATTGTTTTTATAATGATTTTATATACCTAACACTTTATGAAAAATTCTGCTTAAAGATATATAAACAATAGTTATTATAAGCACATGTATCAGTTGTGTTGCATTTGTTTTTAGATATGTATGGATCAGGGGTGGGTTCCACGTACCTTTGCTACCAGTTCGCAAAGGGAGCATGTGCATGTGCGCTTGATTCGCTTGCAAGCGGTGCTTCTGCACATGCGCAGAGTGTCCGATGATGTCCAGGGCGGGGGCATGGCCTCCCGCCACCACTACTACCAGTTCTAAAAACCGGAGCAAGCCGATAGGAACCCACTACTGGTATGGATGGCCTTCATTTAGCAACCATAGTTGGGGCTAGCAACTTGGTTATTAAACAAAGCTAACTGATACTGCAACAGTTCTTATGATCATACGCATTCCTGTGCTTTACAGACTTAGGTTAATTTTTCATCACTATTATAATTGCAAATGGTCACTTATTATGCACTTGCTAAACTTGATATCTGTATATTTCAGTCAAAACTTATTTTGAAGCCGAGTTTGACTCTTTATAAAATGCATGTATCTGAGCCCTTTTCAGACAACACAGTACAGCATATATATTTTTACTTGTAGTAGCTGACAATGGCTAGGTTATCTAGTACTGTGAGGCTGTACAATCTGGAGGCCATCGAAGGTATAACTGTTGTCTAGCAATCTTTAGAAATCTTAGCTCAATACCTAATGAGCATGGAACATAGTGCTGCACCAGCAAATCCATTACAAAGACATCTAATTGCCAACACTATACCTTTATCTTTGCAAATTTATACAGTCTAGCTAAAAATATTTTGAAGTATTTCTTTAGGAACAGATTAAAGGATATATCCAAAATGGAGAAATCTGAAGAAATTTCATCAGAATCTATTTATTTTCTGCTATCAACATCATTATGATGCTTGTGCATTTTCTGAAAAAAAGTAAACGTTTCTGTAGGGGAATTAACAAATGTTATGTTTAGGATAACCAATTCTTGGAACTTGACAAAATAAAACAGGAAAAAAAAATCTTAATGTTTGTTTTAGTCAACTAGAATGTAAAGTGGCTTATAGATATACCATATTTTTCTAAGTATAAGACGTACCAGAGTATAAGATGCAGCTTAGTTTTGGGGGAGGAAAATAGGAAAAAAAATCTGCCTACTAGGTATTCTTCTGGCTAGCATCCTTAGTCTGATTAGCTTCAGCACATTAGTTCGCTCGTTTTGAGCTTGCACACACGCTTTTTATCCCCTACTTGGGGATAAAAAAAAGCTTCTAAAGCATAGTTGATCTTTGGAGAGAGAAGCAATGAGAAAAGCAATCCAGGAAGATCGCTTCACTCGCTAGTGCCTCGTTAGGGCTGAAAAACAGCTTCTAAAACACAGCTGAGAGAGAGCAACAATGAGAAAAGCAGGCAAAGCTCTCTCATTAGGGCAGGAAAAAAGCTTCTAAAGCACAGCTGAGGTCGGAGGGCAAAGTGTGGAAGATCAAAGTGTAGAAGATCATTTCACTTGCCTCATTAGGGCTGAAAAAAAATCTTCGAAAAAGCTACATTCAGAGTATTAGACGCACCCAAATTTTCAGCCTTGGGGGGAGTGTGCCTTATACTCTGAAAAATACGGTAATTGGACTTCTTTACATAAGGCATAACTAGTGTTCTTGTCATAGGGTAGCTATATTTATTTATAGCCATCTAAATAATGAAAGGGATGTAGTTCAGGAGTTGGGATGGAGAGTTTCAAGCATTTTTCATCCAGTATGGTTCCAGTATCAGAAATGAACATATACATCAGATTGAAGAAGTAATGCTTCAAGCAAAACACAGAAAGATTGACTCTCTGGTATGGCCTTTAGAATATCAAAAGTAATTCTTCCTCAAGCTTTGTTAACATGGCAAAATAAGCAGGGAAGAATGCCCCTAACTATCTAATGCAGTCTTGCTTATTCTGTAAGGGCTCATTTCAACATGAATTGTATTTGTGCAATTTATTATATACCAAAGTTCCATGAAAAACCCAAGCTTCCAAGATATTTTTGTAGTAAAGACAGTGTGGACTGGACTATGTTATCCATAAATGGAGACAGAGCAGCTTAAACAATCGCCCTTAATGAGTATGTAGTGATTTGGTGCCTAGCTGGAAGTGTCGCATGATGTGCTGTAGGGTTCAGTTCTAGTCCCTGGCTATTCAATATATTCATTTTTTGGATGAGGGTTACAAAATACGATTAGAAAATATACAGACAATATAGAGAGGTAGCAGACACTTTGGAGGACAGTCTCAGGGCTCAGAGGAATTTTGACAATGTATAAAAACCACATGAATGAATTTCAGCAAGGATAAAAGCAAAGTCCTATATTTGGTTATGGACTTTCAAATGGTGGGAGGAAAATACTGGGTGGAAGTACAAACAAAGAAGTTATGGCTGCTTTGATGATCACAAGCGCTATATGAACCAACAATGGGATGCAGCTATAAATAATTGCAATCCTAGGCTGCATAAAAGTAAGTATGATGGATGACAAAGGTCTTCAGAGTTGTACCAGAGTACAGGTCAAGAAACAATGGGTTTACAAGGAGGTGGAATTCGGTTCTATTTGAGGTAAAATTTCTTGACAGTCATAGTTTAACAATGGAACAAATTTACCTTGGGCTCTCTTTTGCTGAAGATCTTTAAACAGGATGGATCTTCATGTCAGGGATCTCTAGTAATAGACTCCTGCATAATTTTACTTTCAACCTTTACATTATCTATGTATTTCTATATAATGCCAGTGTTCATTACAAAGTTTCAAACCTGAAAGGGTTTTTGGGCTTAGAGCCTCAATAAATACTTGACTGCTTTAAGAAATGGATATCTTCTTCAAGCTTTTTATGCTTACCACAGCAAATGTTGGTTAATCTATAGTGCCCTGTACAAAAGCTTCCATGCAGTAGAATTGTGGTGAGTCAGCACAGACTGTCAAGTAATATTGTACGATGCTATTTCTGTCCTATTTGTCTAATAGCAATCATCTAGCAGAATCTACTCTTTAAAATTTGAGTAGCCTTCAAGGTCCCCTCAGGGGAAAGTACAGCACTGGCTATAACCTCAATGTAATAGGCATGGATAGCCAATGTATCACCAGGGGAGAGAAATACAGTTTTAAATATTTAAGGTTAAATTCTTAATTAATAGTTACTTGGAAAGAAAGTGTGGCTGAAGTAATAGGATTTGCTATAAAAATGAATTTGGATTCTTTCCCTTTTTAAATTACTGCTTCCAGTCTGGCAGCTGTTTATTTCCTTTATACTTCTTAAAAGGTGGTTCTCTTAAAAGTATAGAGCACTTCAAAGTACTTAGCTTGGCACATCTTGATAAGTGACAGTGTGTCTGCCGAAACATAACCACTGTGTTTTTATTAACGTCTACAGCTCACTCCTGAATTCAGTCAGCATGTGAATAATAAAATCAAGGAGCTTCTCCAACAGATGGAAAGAGGTCTGAAATCTGCCGACCCCAGGGACTGTACTTGTTATACTGGCTGGGCAGGTAAGATGGGAGAGCTGCAAAATGTGAATGTTAAATAGCATGTTTTAAACTGGATGTTTAAAGAATGGCTGGAGGACATATGATTTTATTATGCTGCTGGGATTCAATTTGTCTTGAAGAAGGAAAGACTTGGGGAATCCTACAAATATTATTTATCAAGGGATTTGTAAAATATCCGGGATTTTTTCAGGGTGGATTATTTTATGAATTTCCAAAGTATTCCTGAATATGATAGTAATTCTTTGGACAGAGAAATTTTTTAAAAAGGAGTTTTCCATTTTTGCTAGTGTTGCAGATGATTGATAATGGCTGCCAACCTTTCTGCCTTATCAGAGATGTCTCTATGTTGTTGTACTGGAATTCTAATCTAGTTTACTGTTTCGCACTATTCTTTTGAAATATATTAGGAGTGTGTTTGCACACATCACATTTAACCATGGTTAATGAATAAACACTTGTGGACTTGAGTTTTACAAAAACGAAACCCTGTAATGTACAATCTTATCACTTGATTCATACAATAGGTATATGAGCTGCAATGGTTCGCAGTAGACTTCTGGGTGCAATTCAAGGTCCCTTTAAAGCACCACAGGTGTGAGACCAAGGATTGCCTCTCTCCAGTGGTTTCTGCCTGCCCCACCAGATCTAGCACAGTGTGTATGCTCCTGGTACCATCAATAAAATAATTCCATTTAGCAGGTCCCTGGAAATATGCCTTCATTGTCATGGTGCCAGCTCTTTGGCACCATGCCTCCCCCTGAAATACCAGTCCCTACACCAGTGATGGCTAACTTTTTTGCTCTCACGTGCCTAGAGCAGGTGGGGAAGGGGGGGGTCGCGTGCATGCCCACACCTGTAATTCAATGTGCCTCGCACATGTGCACACGCTCCCCCCACTTTTGGCATGCGATGGCAAGGTGGGCCTGATAGGCCCCTTTTTTGCCCTTCCCAAACTCCAAAGCCTTTCTAGGAGCCTGGGGAGGGCGAAAATGGCCTTCCCGACCCCTCCCCCCCGAGGCCAGAAACCGCCTGTTTGCCGACTTACGGTGGGACTGTAAGGCCCATTTTTCGCCCTCCACAAGCTCCAGAGCCTTTCTAAGAGTGTGGGGAGGGCGAAAACGGCCTTCCTGACCTTCCCCTTCCTGACCTCCCCCGTGGAGACCAGAAACAACCTGTTTCCCGACTTCCAGTGAGCCGGAAGGCCTAAAAATCAGCTGGGCAGCGCCCACATGTGCACTGCAGCTGAGCTGGGGCAACACTCGTGTGCCCACCGATTTGGCTCCACGTGCAACCTGTGGCATAGGTTCGCCATCACGGCCCTAGACCTTTCACTAGACCATGAAGACCAGGATGCTCCCCCACGCATTGGAAGCCTTTGGGAACTCCAGCATGGATGTATATTTCTAATGGTTTGTGTTTTTATTGAGCCTTGAAACTGTTTTAGTTGGTTTTTGTTTTAATGTATACCACTTTGTAATAATATTTGACTCAGATCAATACATTAAGTTCTTTCTCTTTTAAGCTATTGTCCTTCTCTTTATATCTTCGTCTCAGACAAAAAACATTCTCTGTTCTGAGTTGGTGGCACAAGTTTGGTTAGAGTCTACTGGTGGCATGGGCATTTCCTTAGATCAGCAGGCTAGCTGGGTAATTCTGTGAGTTGATGTCCACGTATCTTAAAAGTTGCCAGGATTGAGAAGCAATGCCATAGACATTAAGCAACATAAAGGCTCAATAATTTTGCAACCTTTACTTTCTAGGATATGCTTCATTCAGTGAAACTTCTTTAGGCTTTTAAGCTGGGTGTTTAAAATAGCTTCAATGGTACATTTTTCTCTTAGGGCATACTCTTCTTAAATGATTAATACTTGAATGAAACATTACATTTTAAGTATCGGCTTTGAGGAAGGCTTAAATAAATACTAAATTGTCAATTCTGTTTTTTCTTTTTTTCTAAAGTACTTGATTAGAGGTAGGAACATTTTGCAAACCCAGTGAGCAAGGAGTAATGTTTAAATCTCATTCACCCCTTTGCATAGTTTCAGTCATGATTGGTCCCACATTCTTACTAGCAGTACAGATTACTATAGTAGTTTGTTGGGGAGTGGGGATATTCTGGGAAACTTTATATTGTAGAAAATGCTACAGTATTATTTTGGATTCTCACACTCATATGTGCCCATGCATAGTTCCTTTCAACAATATTTTGTACTCATATTATAATGCTAATAAAACATGAATTTTGATTATTACTTGATTAAAGAAATCATAGCCAATACCTCTAGATTTCCCTGTAAATAAGCCCATATAGAGAGGGAGGACAGAGGCATTTGCAAGTACTTTTATTGAAATCAATTTTCTAAAAATGTCTGCTCAGATCATGAGAAGGGGGAACATTGTTAATCAATCACACTTTTAATCATTTTGTAAAGCTAATCAATAAATCATAATGTTTAATTTAAAATGAATTAGAGAAGTTTATGCAAATAACAAAAAATCCAAATTTAGATGGGTTGAATAAAGGCCTTTTTTTAAAAGCAGAATTTGAGTTTCTTGAATATAGCCGATGGAGGAATTTATTACAGTAGTTGTTTTGACATACAAAATCAAGCATACAAAATATGTCATATACACGATACATGTTTTATGTCATATGCCATAAACAAGATATACAAAATCTTAAATGATTTGTTATTAGAATAACGGGGTTGGGAGGGACCTTGGAGGTCCTGTAGTCCAACCACTTCTCAAGTAGGAAACCCTATGTAATTCAGGACAAATGGTTGCCAATCTCTTGAAAACCTCCAGTGATGGAGCACCCACAACTTTTGGAGGCAAATTGTTCCACTGATTAATTTTTCTCACTTTAAGGAAATTTCTCTATATTTCTAGGTTGGATCTCTCTTTAATCTTCCACCCATTGTTCCTTGTTCTGCCTTCAGGTGCTTTGGAGAATATGTCAACCCCCCTTTCTCTGTGACAGCCCCTCAAATATTGGAAGACTAATTCACATCTATTTTGACTTGTATTCCTATTGTGTCTCCCACAGTACCAGTTTTGGTCACCACATTATAAAAAAGATGTTGAGAGTTTGGAAAAAGTGCACAAAAGATCAACTAAGATGATTAAAGACTGGAGATTAAAACATAAGAAGAACGGTTGCAGGATTTGGGTTTGGCTAGTCTAGAGAAAAGAAGGACTAGGTGAGACATGATAACAGTATTCCAGTGTTTGAGAGGCTGCCACAAAGTGGAGATAGAGGGTTCTATGAAGCCACACTGGTTTTGTCTACATCTCTTGTTTTTTATTCTTAGTGATATTGTAGTAGATGAGGCTTTTAGATCTCATTTTAGAATCTCAGTGCTTATATCTCATTTATTTATTTATATTTCATACTTCTTAACCGTCCATCTCTAAGTGGGACTCAGGTCAGTATACAATTTAATCAATGAAATTAAACTTTAAAATCAAAATAATGTGTCCCCACACACAAGCAGGTTTTGATCCCTTTGTGGAAGGCCAAGGGATTGAGGGCTTTCCTCACCTCTAAGGGCAAGATGTTACACGATGCAAGGGAAGCAGCAAAAAAGGCCTTCTTCCTAGTTGCCACCGGTCAAATTTATTTTCTGCTTACAGATTTTTCTTTGCAAACCTGGCCATTTCCAATGAAATGAAATGTGTTATTACCATAGGATGTATTCTCCTTCACTTTTTTATACCCAATGCTTTCCAAAATTCTGGATTTACGTGTGATTTCAGGTTACAAGAAATGAATTGGACCAAAATAAATGTTCTCTCTTAACTGCTCTGTAAGAAAGGCTTGTTGAGTATCTTTTCATGTAGTTAATTCTGTGGCAATCTGAAAACAATAGACACTTATATGATAAGTTTCCTGCCTAGGCAGGGGGTTGGACTAGAAGACCTCCAAGGTCCCTTCCAACCCTGTTATTCTATTCTATTCTATAAGTTACTTATACTAATAAATAATACTGGGAGAGACCATCCACAACCCTTTCTGTCACAGTTCAAATGTTGTAGAGGCTGATTCCATTTAGACATATGCTGGAACTGAGGTTAAACAGCAAGTTTAATTCTACATTTCCTCCCATCTTATTGTTACCAAGCAGTAGGCATCTGTATTAAAAAGATGCTCTTTCTTGGGTTGGGTGGGCAACCTGCAGACTTTCAGTTTGTAGCCCTTGGAATGTCCTCTGATTATGATTGCTGAAAATGACCAGTGTGTTTCCCTCCATTTTGACATTGAGGACTGATGAGAACTGTAATGTATCAAACCATATCAATATGGATTTTTTTAAAGCAAAAAAAGGTTTTCCAAATCCTGCCCTGCCCAGAAGTGGTATGACCTTACCTATTTTATATCCCTCCTGTTGCCTTCCTTCCCCCTTAAAATCCTGTCCATGTCTTTTACCTTTGAAAGTTCTACCCC
Source organism: Sibynophis collaris (assembly GCA_036250565.1). Classification (NCBI taxonomy): domain Eukaryota; kingdom Metazoa; phylum Chordata; class Lepidosauria; order Squamata; family Sibynophiidae; genus Sibynophis; species Sibynophis collaris. The sequence continues at coordinate 311,033 of JANHFK010001051.1, forward strand.
TATGCTAGATGCCTAGCGGAGTTGCAGTGTCAGCAGTATAAGACTTTGCTTCCTATCTGTTTCCGTCAGCCGTTTAACTAACCAAGCAGGCAGCTTTGTTAAATGGGTAGTTCTGTAGAATCAATAAAAGCCTGAAGACATGTCGTGCTAGAATTCTATAGAGAGAATTTTAAATGGATAGAACTCTCTCTGCCAACAGACAGAAAAGGCTGTCTGTGCAGATCAGCCAGGTTTTACCTTGATACAGTAATAATATAGCCTCTTTAGTGTTAACTTCGCTCGTTCCCCCTGCCACCTATGCCAGCAAGCATCATTTTGTTAGTTCCAAAATTTTATAAAAAGGACTTCTAAAAAAAATCAGATTTTAAAAAAAGTTATTCTTTTAGAAGCATATATTCCCTCTGCAAATTGTATCCCATTTTTTAAAATTATAATTTTTAAATTATTTCCTGTCAGGAAAACAGAACCAGTAAGATGTCAGAAACTTAAGTTCTGATTACAGTTTGGTTCAATTGCAGTTATCTGTCTTCTAAATTGAGCCCTGAACAAAATTGTGATCAGTTTCTATCTGTACTTTTTATCTAAAAACCAGCACATTAAATGTATGCTTCAGGGTAGAAATTTAAATATCTACATATAAACTGGTTTCTTCTATATTGCCAACTCCAAAAACTGTAGAAGGTAATTCTTATTTGCATCTTCAGTTGTTTTTAGTGGATATTTTTATTATCCTCTTTTGGCAAACTATAATATTGTAAATTATATTTTGTATATACCTCTTGTGTTTTTTTCATTTGGTATAAGCTCTCTGTAAACAAATACATAAGAAAGGGTTCTTTGGGTCTTTTGTAAATCAATTATGATGGGGGAACAGCACAAACTGCTACATTGTATTGTACCAATTCAAGAGAAATTAGCTGCTCAAGAAAAATAGCAAACTTTTATAGATAAGATTGGAGGGACTATTGAAGAAATACTTAGTGTCATACTAGTACCATTAGAAGCAGTTGAAATAATGAGAGTAAGATTTGATTATAACCATAGTGGTTTAACTGTCATGAAACATTCAGTACCTTCTGCAGTATCATAAACATCTCAGCCTTTCTTTAAAAATTAAAAGATGTAAATTCTTATGATTCTGAAAGAAAAGGTCAACAGTTTTTACTTTCAGACTCCGAAAAAGCAAAAATATGGATACTGCTAGGTTTTGAGTATTGGAGTATCAGTTATTTTCACAGGCTTATATAATACATTTCCTTACCTAGTTTTCTATTTGAGCCCATTTTTTATTTCATCTGCCAACTTCAACCAAAAGTGACATCTAGCCCTAAAGTCTGCAAACTCCATATCATACAAATTGAAATGTGGAAACATGGCTTATTCCATGCTGCCATTAAAATTTTGATACTGTGCTGTGACTTAATTAGCTCATAGAAATATGGTAATATCCAGAATAAGATATTTTCTTCTTAAAAATAGTTTCAGGTACACAGCACTGCAGATGAAACTTACGATAAAATACCTTTTCACGGTCTTCATTGATAGTACTAACACAGAAACTGCCTAGAGAGTGGACAAGGTTATTAACTTCAGCAGGAAATGGAGATTTGTCCTTAATATTCATGCATAATTGAATTGGCTGTAGTATGACGCTTGGGAGATTACCTATGCAGAATGAGAAAATGATCTAAATTTAAAAATATCCAATGAGCAAGAGAAAGTAATTTTGCAAGCAGCTCTTCTTTCTCTTTATTTTTTATTTTTTAATATAAGCTTAAATACAGAGATCTGCATTCTCATAGCAATGGTTAATGAGTTTGAAAGTAAAAAATGAAAAATCTGGAAGTACTGTGTGTCACTCTTTTCTACAGTGTTATTTCTGAAGATACCTCTAGAATGCATATTGTTTCCTTGAAGACTTCAGACTAGCATTAATAATGTTTCCATTTGTACTTAATACATTTACCAACTTTCCCTCTTTACTGGCAATAATCCACATTTTCTAATGTCCTCTTTTCAGTAAATCACTGTCCCGTGTTTGACCTTGGCATTTTATGGCTTGCTAGGTTTATAATTCTTATTTCCTGCTGATCATTCTTGATTCTGTTACTGTTTTTCCAATAAAGGATTATCATTGCATTTTGGCTACAGTGAAAGAAGGCCATTATTCCAAAGTCTCCAAGTCTTTGTCAATATTTGGATATGAATCTAGATCTATTTTGGCTTCTAAAAATTAGTTGACATAACTAAATCATGATACTGGAAATGTAAGAATCATAAAACAAACTCATCACCTTTTGACATATCTTGTGTTATGCATCAAATATTCAAACTCTCACTGACACAAACTTAGAAATCCTAAATAATGATTTGTTTGGTACTGTTATTGTTAAACTTGAATATGGATTTCTTTTCTTTTTTAATAAAAAGAGGCACTTCCTTATTTCTGTGTGAAGTCCTTTAATTGATATTTCCCAAGTGGGGGCACGGGCACATTCCTCTTCTTTTTTTTTTTAGTCATATATAGTTTAGGGTTTGGTTGTTTTCTGTTTTGTTTTGTTTTTGCATTATACTACTTCTCATTGACTGTACTGATCTTATATATCCCTGGATCATTCTGCAGTTGATGAATGGACTTAGAAATGTGATATGATCAAAGTTGTCCAGGGTATTAAAATTTTAGGTTTAAAAGTTATGTCTATTAATGGCACTAGCATCTGAGATGAAAATGCATCAAGTATAAGCTCCTGTCATGATTGTCAGGAATACAGACTGTTTGTCCATTTCTAAGAGTATTAACCCAAAATTACCTAGAAATTATCTTTCCAAAGTATGACAATGGATATTTATGTTTAGACTGCAGATAGTATATTTAATGTTTAATATTTCACTATTTTCAGAATGATTTTATGGTTTAGGATTATCATAAAAATACTAGTACTGTGATTACATTATTTTCCATTTTGTATTGCTGTGCAATTAAAAAGGCTTTGTCTTAATAGACAATATAATTTTATAGGTAGTCTTTGGCTTATGACTGCCGTTTAATTATTTTTCAGAGTTAACAATGGCATTGGAAAAGGTGCTTTACAACCTGTAAATCATTTCTAGCCATCATAAACTCTACTATTCCCCTCCTGCAGAGTCACATGATTACATTTTGGACACTTGACAACCAGCTCATTTATGACTGATTACAGCATTGTAGTCACATGATTAGGTTGGCTGTTTTTTGCTGATTTCTGCTGTTCTTTGGTAAAAAGCCCCCATGAATTCAGGAGCATGGATTTAGACTTAAGACCATGTGATTTGCTTAACACATGGTTTGCTTAACGCTGTAAAAATGGTCATAATATCAGGTCTGACCTTGTGGGTACCTTGACATATGACCATCACAATTTATGACCAAAATTCCAGTTCCAATTGCCATTGTAAGTCAAGGCAATTGTAATTAATGAAATGAAATTATTATTAGTTGTAAATGGTTAAATAATAATAATAGTGTAATTTGTCATTCCTTTTTTCAGGCATTGCTTTGCTATATTTTCATCTACATGAGGTATATGGAGACCCATCCTATCTTCAGATGGCTCAAGAATATATAAAGAAGAGTCTTAGTTGCTTGACAAAGAGATCAATCACTTTCTTATGTGGTGATGCTGGACCTTTGGCTGTGGCTGCAGTTGTATATCATAAACTACACAATGACAAGCAAGCAGAAGATTGCATTGCTCGGTAATGTCTCAAAATATTTGAGAAAATGCTCAGTGACACCTTAAACTCTCCATGATATGTATTGCCTTACTTATGAGGAGGGAAAGCTGTTTCAAACAGAAGGTTGATCTTTAGAGTGCAACATCTATTATTTCAGACATAATAGGACGATGAATAAAGCTGTCACTCTTAACTAAATTATAATATTTAGGAATGGAAGTATATTCATTTTTAGAATGATTAATTTTGACAGCAGCTCTGATGTTTCTGGGATCTATTGGTGCCACTTTTCCAGCTTAGGAGTTACAGTCCTGAGTGTTTCCAGCCCTACTGTTACCACTTTGGCCTTTACTTTCCACATACTTTCTAGTTCCTTCTTCAGGCCCTGTTATTTCTCCAGCTTCTCCTACTCCTTCCTGATGTTGCTGTCACTTGGGACTGCTACATCTAACATCACCACTGTCTTCTGGTCCTTGTCTACAACCACAGTGTTGGTTTATTGTCTAGTACCTGCCTATCTGTCTGGATCAGTCCCACAGGACCTTAGTCCTCTTATTCTCCACCGCCTTCTGTGGAATCTCCCATGTGGACTTTGGAGGGTCTAACTCTAGTCCATAGACTGTGCAAATGTTTATACACACTGCTAACTACTTGGTTATGCTCTTCAGTATATGCTGTACCTGCCTGCACCTTATATACCCTGTCATTTTGTATTAGACTTCCTCTCCACTCCTCCACTCCCCTCCTCTCTTCAAAAGATAGGGATTCCAGGTTATCCCCCTTCTCTGTTGTCCCAAATTCTGGAAGTATATTTAGGCAGCTTGTGTAGTCTCATGACTCTGGCTTGCTATAAACAGAATTGGAGAAAAACACACATTTTCCATCAGAACAGTGTTCATTTAAATGCAGTTCTATTCTTTGTTTCATTTGGGAATTTTTTCTTTTGTTTCTTCCACACTTAACTCCTGTTATCAGAATAAGAATTCAGTGTGATCACATAGTGCCCTCTAATGGTATTATTGGAATGAAGCATGAAATTGTAAAATAATTGTACTTGAAGGCTGAAGAGCTCTACATACCAAATATTTGCTTAAAAACTGAGTTTAAAAAAACCTGAATAACAATCTTGAGTTTGTTTGTATAGATACCATTTTGCTAATTTTCACATGAAATATGATGCATTAGCATTAACTTTATGTTTATTGTTTATTGTCATTGTATGTATATATACAGTATACCCATACAATGAAATTCGTTATTTTCCACCAACTAAAAAATGGGCTCTTAATCACAGATATATTGCAATTAAAGATAGCAATGGTTTCATTTTATCCTTGGATTTTCTAATCAAAGTATGCCTAATTCTCTATATTTTCCCAGTATGTGTACATTTTAATCATCCATTTCCTAAATCCTTAGCACTGATGATGTTACCTAGCTTGGGTAATGAAATGTCTGCAAGAAAGCAAGCAATCTCAGAGAACACCAACGACTCCTCATTTCCTAAATTCTCTCTTAGTATGTGAGTGATATGTTGCTGGCATGCCAATCTAGTCCACAGATTGGGGGTCTTAAAGCACTAATCATAGGAAACAGAATTATATTTCTGGATGCTCTGGTTGGAATCATGGCCAGAAGATGTTTTGCCCAGTTTTAGCTAATGTAACAGTTACACCCATACAGGAAGTAGGAGGATCTTGTTACAGTGGTTCATACTCTTATCTACCACTAGTGTGGACTATTGCAATGCATTGCACATAGAGCTGCCTTTGGAGTTTGTTACAGTCGCCAAATAGTTCAAAATCCAGCAGCCTGCTCTGGGAATGGAATGGTTCCCAAGTGTCTTCAGGATATCCCTTTTTGTTTAAAGCCAACTTTTTTGGTGCATTCCTCCTAGGCGAGAATGCTCATGGTTTACTCCACATACGAAGTAGGAGGGATAGGGACCATTTTCTGTAGTGATCTCCATCTTGTGCAGCAGCCTCCCACAAATCTCAGAGGTTCATGTATCGTCTATGTTGGCATCTTTCAAGAAGCCTTTAGAAATTGAACTCTTTCACAGGGCAATTGAAGCCCGAGGTTTGTTGTTAGTGATTTGAGATAGTTCTCTGTATTTCTCTTGTTTTTGCCCTTGATTCTATTACATGTGTTGTTATATTGTAAACTACTGAGAATTTATCCTGACCATATAAGTGTATACATTCAACCAGTCAATGAATATGGAAATTATGAAAATGGATGCTTAATAAGTAAAAGAAATTGTGGGTGGGAAGAAAACATTGCAGAAAATAAGGTTGAAAAAGATATTAGGTGCACTGTGAGGAAAAAATGTAGTCA
>JANHFK010001051.1:324626-337088 GCA_036250565.1 Sibynophis collaris
TGAGCCTGGTGAGATTCGAACCTGCAGTAAATGCAGGCAGCTGGTGTTAATAACAGGGTGTTTAGACCACTGTACTATCAAGGCTCTTTTGTTTTAGTCTCCAGGTCTTTAATCACCTTAGTTGCTCTTTGCACATTTTCAAAGTCTCAACATCTTTTTTGTAATGTGGTGACCAAAACTGGATGCAGTATTCCAAGTGTGGTCTTACTAAGACTTTATAAAGCGGTACTTCACATGATTTTGATTGTATGCCTCTGTTTATACAACCAAGGATTATATTAGCTTTTTTGGCTGCTGCACACTGCTGATTCATGTTTAACTGATCGTCCACTAGGACTCAAAGGTCCCTCTCACAGTTACTGATTTTGAGACAGGTTTTGCCTAATCTGTACCTTTGGTTTTTCCTGCCCAGGTGTAAAACCTTGCTTTTCTCCACATTAAATTTCATTTTATTGGATAGGGCCCATTGTTCAAGTTGTCAAGATCTTTTTGGATCCTGAGCTTGTCCTCTGGAGTGTTGGATAATCCTCCTAGCTTGGTGTCATCTGCAAATTTGATGAGTTCCCCTTCTATTCCCTCATCTAAGTCATTTATGAAGATATGGAAGAGTACTGGGCCTAAGACAGAACCTTGTGGTAATCTACTGCTTCCTTCCTTCCATATAGATGTAGTACCATTAATGACTTGTTGAATATAGTTTGTCAGCCAGATACAAATCCATCTGGTGGTGATGCTGTTTAGCCCACTTTGTCAATCTTATCATACCTTGCTGAAATCTAAATATACTATGTCCACAGCATTTTCCTGGTCTACTAATTTAGTTACTTTGTCAAAGAATTAAATAAGATTGGTTTGGCATGATCTGTTTTTAACAAACCCATGTTGGCTACTAGTTATAACTTTGTTTCTAAATGTTCACAGATCTGTTTTTTGATTATCTTTTCCAGTATCTTTCCAGGTATTGACGTTTTGTGGTTTTTTGTGGTTTTCCTCTGGTAGTTTCCCAGTGCTTCAAGATTTTTTAAAGATATTTATACAATGGTTTTGAGATAATATCTGCCAGCTCCTTCAGAATTTTGGAATGTAATCTATCAGGTCCTGGTTATTTATATTCATCAAGGTCAGACACCGTATTTTAATTTTTATTTCTAGTCTGCCTTTTACAGTTATGATTTTGGTAGTTGGCTATAGTTTCTTTGTGTGAAGGCTGATGGAAAGAATGAGTGAAGCAACTATGCTTTCTCTCTACTTCCTGTTACTTCTTTGCCAATTTGTCTCTTTAATGGACCGACTGTTTCTTTGGCTTTTTTCTACTATATGTTGATATTTTTTTTACCTTTTTTGTACGTCTTTGTTTATTCTGAGCCTTTGTTTTTCTGACTTCATCTTTGCAGATTCGGGCTATGTTGATATTCTGTCTTAGTTATGTATTCCTCTTACCATTTTTTGTACTTATCCATTTTATCTTTCAGTGTATTACAGAGATTTTTGTGCTGTCATACTGGTTTCTTCTTAGATTTCTTGTTTTTCTTTTTCAGTGGTATTGTGTTTGACTGGGCTTTTATGATCATATTTTTCAGTGTTTCCCACGCTTTCTGTTCTTGTTCCAGAGCAATTATATGTTGAGCCTTTTCTGTTTCATCCTTGAATGATGGAAGAAGCTGCCAATAATAAGTAAAAGAACAAAATGCTGCTTGTTTTCTCAGATGTTTGGAGAACAGAAGTATTTCAGTGATGCCTTGCAATGTGCTGATGTGATATGGCAGTGGGGGTTGCTGAAGAAAGGATATGGGCTGTGCCATGGTACCGCAGGCAACGCATATGCCTTCCTGGCACTGTACAACCTTACTCAAGACATGAAATATCTCTACAGAGCTTGCAAGGTGAGCACATGTTTATATGGGAAAAGATGTCTAGCTTGGCCTGCAGAAAAATTAACCAGACGGATAAAAAGTAGATGACTACTTCACACAACTTTGATTATCTGCCTTGAAAGGCTTGAAAATGGACTTATTCTTATTTTATCTGGATTTTTTTAAAAAACAAATTGCTTGGGATTCAGATCTGCAGAATTTCTGAACTACTATCTTTTTTACTTTTTTTTTTTTTGCAAATATGCAAAACACAGTTTACCATTGGAAAGTTGTTGATATTGCAAATTTATTACACAGAAGTCACTTTGTCAATCTTATCATTTCCCTATTAGGCACAGAATTTAAAGTGAGGTTACCTGTTTTTTTTCTTTTTCCTTATATAGTCACAGGCTTTGAATTTTGGTGGTGGTGGTAATTGAAATGTATCAATATTCCATGCCTTTGTAGGAGAAAGAGGTGACTTTTACCATTTGCCCTATTTTCTACAACCCTTTCAATCTTAAATAAAAACCTGCTCTGGAGAATATGAGACCCTCTAGAACAGTGTTTCTCAGTCTTAATAATCCTAGGTTAATTGAACTTAAACTCCCAAATTCCCCAACCAAAATTCCACCTGTCTTAAAGCCTCAAGAATAATCAGGGTTAGGAGCCTGAATGTGAAAAATTCCCTCAACCTTCTAGCCTAATCTGCCTATCCTAAGCTTTCTTATCCCATATGTGTGCTTCTATTCGGCTTTTGGCTCAGAAGGCTTGGATTTGCACCAAAAGATGCTTCTTCCCTCCCAAGCCTAGCCTGAGATTCTTTTACTACTCATTTTTTGAGGGTTTTTTTCAGTTAAACTGTGACTGTTAAAAATTATTTGCAAAATGAGTTTAGAAAATACTTACAAAACACCTGCAAATATATTGTTAGCAGCAGATAAAGCTCTTAAATATTCTCTATGCCTAGGATTGATTTTCAGTATTAGCATATCTTGAGACATATCTCGTGCATAAAATGTACAAGACTGTAAGAAATGATCCTTACAAAAAATTATTTATACTAGATAACAGTGTTTTGTTTTGTTTTTTTAGTTTGCAGAATGGTGTTTAAGTTACGGGCAACATGGATGTCGGACACCAGATACTCCTTTTTCCCTTTTTGAAGGTAATAGTCACTTCGCTTTTCCTCTCTTCAAAATCTTAAATGTTTTTGACTGAACGATAGTAACAATTGGGATCGGATAACTGAAATATGGTTTCATACACTCAAATTTCTGCATAAGCTAATAATGGCATACATGTGGATGAAATCAAATTATTTGCAGCTGAAGGTTATATTTCTGCATGTAGTTTCCTGCATCTGTTGCCCTCCAGATGTGTAGGGATTATTTATTAGTTGAGAATGCTGGTATATAGTTATCCCAACAAAACTAAAAGTGCCCCTGGTTAAATGAGGCTTCTATTAGAGTAGACAAATTGTCTCTGGGTTTGTTTGTTTTTTTAGGGAGGTGGGCAATGTCTGCCTTACTAAAATGGATTTTCCTTATCCATGACAAACTGAAACATAAAGAAAAATTTGAGGACCTCAAAGTCAAACTGACAAAAAGAAAAATAATTTAAAATATAACATGGACTTCTCTATTCCTCTTCTGTAACATATTGGAATTGATCATACTATATTATAATTAGCACCAACATTTATATAATACTGGAAATATTTTGTATATCCTAGTATTGCACATACTGAGAGATAATCTCCCTACATAAGGTTTTTGACTAGTTAAAATTAATTCAAAAACTGTCCTGTTTCACCCTTCCATCTAACAGCCACCATGCAGCACTTTTAATTTATTCCTCACTCAGAAATTTTTATTAGATCTAGATGTTTGCTATATATTTCACTATTACCATAAATAAATCATTGCAAAATACATATTGTCTGCTCTTCTAAAACAATCTTCTTCCATCCTAGATGTCTAAACTTAAGTTCTCAGATTTCTTTAGTTACTATGGATATTTGCTATTATTTCTGGGAATTGAAGGCCAGGCATCATGCCTGTTTAAGCATAATTGTTGTTTGTCTGTTGTTATTGTTTTTTATAGGAATGGCTGGAACAATATATTTTCTTGCTGATCTTCTGATACCGACCAAAGCCAGATTCCCAGCTTTTGAACTATAAATTTCTGAAGCCAATATTAAATACTGACAAGAAGTTCTTCAGTTCTTTGGAAAAGGCAGGTTAAGCAGGCTATTTTCTCATTTTTTGGCTAGAAAATTCTAACCCTAAGAGGAGTATTAATGTTTACATTCTCTTCTGTATCTGATCTACTTTTTAAAACTACTAGCCTTTTTTGTAAGTATTTGAGGGTCACATAATACAGTTTTGTCTGTTTTACTGAAGGAGCTGCAACTTGACTAATGCTTTTTTGAAGATAAAAAGCATAATATATTTGGCAGTCAATTATTTTGCCTTGTTTAGTAACTATAGGATGGATCTTGTAATTATTATATGGAAGAAATATTCCTTGTGTTGGGACTCCCAAAACACAACAAAGGCTATGGCTAATGCAAGAATTTATCAAAGCCATTTCTGAAACATATATCCTTCTGATTTCTATGCATGTTTGTTGTTAAAACAAATGCAATGCTGTCTTTATCAGCAACTTGTCACCAAGCGTATAACTCTTGGATGAATGTCCCTGTCTTCAATGAATGCTTTAAAGTTCTTTATAGCACACTTCCAACAGGAATTGAATATGTGTGGATATATTTACCGTTGCATTTTTCTTATCTGTGACAGGTAGAACAATGTGGCTTATAGCATAGGACCTGTCTGAAATATTTTTCTTAACAGCCATGTATCACTCTGTATTTATCAGTAGCTTGTAAACTCTAATAAATTTATTATATAAAAAAAGAATTTACCAGTAGCCTAGTATTAAGCTTGAGTTAAGGTAAAATGCAAACTGTACTTCAGCTTTTAAAAAAGGCTGAAATGATTCTTCTCACATAGTTAAATTAACACCTGGCTGATCTCGCAAGGCAAATACTGAAATATACATTTCATACAAAAGAGAGAGGTAGCTGACTCCAAATGATTAAAAGGGACTGTTCTGTAGTTCTTGCATCTTATAGTTACTTCGAGACTGCAATAATTCCCAATATGAACTGGGGGAGAAAAAACACTGTTTGTTCATCATAACTTTCAGAAAGCAGTATTCAGTACATTGAATATCATCTTAATAAAAGTATCTTGTTCATTTGACTTTTAGGTACTGTATAAGCTCTGTTTATGTGAATAATTAGTTTGAAGCCTTTGGAACATAATCTGGTCAGCTTTGTTGTTAAGGTTCATTGAATTAAAGCTGTTTTGGACAAATATCTCATTTTATGTTCTTTTTAAATATCAAATATATATGCACACAGAGAGAGATAGAGGGAAAGAGGGAGGAGAGAGAGAATATAATAGCTCTTTAAAGGAAGGAAATTCTACAAATGATCAGAATACAACTATGCTGTATAAATTAAAAATGAACTACACAAGTAAAGAATCCCCCAACCTCAATTTTTAATAACCAAATGGACATAGTTATACAGTGGGGAGTTTTGCAGCACTAAAGTGGCTTGTTATTGCCATGTTCAGGCATACAAACATACATATACATCCTATTATTCCCTTTTTGGAGAAGCAATAAGATGTCTCGCATATAGATACAAGCAAGTATGGCCTCCTCCTGTTTTTCTGAGGTAAGTCAAGTTGGTTAGATTTTGCTACCTTTAAGTTTTTCTTCTATCAAGTTTGATGCGAGGATATGCCCATCTTGTTTTCTGTGCAACCATGCAAAAGTAGATAAGATCACGGAACCTGGAGTTGCCATATATGAAAGAAGAAGAAAAAAAAGAAGCTAGCTTTTTATCCTTGAGAAAGGGGGATGGAATTACAATAACAAGCTGCAAGGGAGGCACCCTTGAATACATTTTAATCAAGATGTGAATGGAGAAACAAGATGGCTCATACATGATTGTGGAACTAGAAAGCAGGAATAGGGCAGTGGGATAAGAACTCAGAGAGTAGAAGAATGTAATCCATAAATGAGATGCCTAAAGAGAAGAAAAGCATGGCCCAAGCCAGCTGAGGCCAGTAGGCTGCCCTCATGGGGACAGAAAAGAGCAAAGCAATGAGCCAGAAAAGTAAACCTTGCTGTTTTGTACCTAAGGAATTTCCAGAAACAATTAGGAGAGGGAAGAAAAATGCATCTCCTGCTGCCCTGAGATCAACTATTGCAATGTAATTAATTTATATGGCCATCCATCTCATATATATGACTCTGGGAGGCTGACATAATAAAAACTGTCTTTGCTATGACTAATTTTGTTTAGAAGAAAATATCATCTCATTTAGAACATTTATCCCAGAAGATAATTTGAAGGCCATGAAAACTATAAGCAGAGATAATTATTGCTTCAAGTTGTGAGACTTGAGAAAATCAATTCCCTTGATCCCTACCTTGGTCTCTTCTGGGACAGTAATTGTATTAGCATCTTAAAAAAAAACCCAACATGTGAAAATATGTTTATTACAATGTAATATAATTTATTATAACATAATAAACGTTTGCTGCTCTTGGGATAACTGTCTGATAAAAGTAAACAGCATGTTTTGATTTAACAGCTGTACAGTTTTTAGGTTCTCAATGTGCCTGTAGTCAAATAACAGGATATCTAATGTGAATGTATAAAGGTTTTATACAGAAGTTTTTAATTACATAGGCAATGCAATTTTAGTCCCTTGCTCCAAATATTATGTGCTAATTGTATGTCTCCACTGCCAACAGATGGCAGTATAGTTCAGTGTTTTTTTTTACTACCAATATGCTGATAAAAAGAGGTAGAGATAAAAAGACAAAGTACTTAAATTAAAAAGAAATTTGGATGGAACAATATCACATATTGATCATCATGTTGATAAAGAGCCAGTTTTTATGCCAAAGGTGAAAACACGTCACCTTTAATTGTCTTTCTATTATAAAACAGTAATAATTTCTGCTATGCTTTCCACTCAGCAAATCTGTTGCCCTACAGATATTGATAAATTCAAGATTTTTTATTTATAACCTCAAATCATACATCTTTAAGTCATACTACCCTTGTTAAAAGCATATCAATAAACATGGATATTAAACAAGAAAATGGCATCATATACGAATGTTGCTTCTATCATTTTTTATTCGGCATGAGGAGGCGGACAAACTTTTAAAATATTTTCTGAAGTGTCCATTATATATAAAAAATGTATGAAATTAATTTCATTTTAAAGTGAACATTTTTAATGTCCTTTAAAATCCTTAACTACTAAGAAGTTATGTTAACTTATATTAATTAGTAAGTTATTACTGTGAAATCAAAAGGTGCTTTAATTAATTTTAATTTTACTGCCATTTTGCAGTTTTGTGGATGGTCACTAGGATGCTCTTGAACGATAATTAAATATATTGTCAGATATTAACATTTGCTTGGTATATTAAATGGTATGAAAATTACCAAATCTCTTCAGTAATTAAACAAAATGCATTAATTCATTTTTCAATGGCAAGATAATTCTGTTGCATCCAGAATTGCTTGATCCTTTTACCATTTATTTTTGTCACTTTTGAACACATCCCAGTTCTTTTTAACAGTAAACTGGGATATAGAAGTATGCTGAAATATTTAATCTTGGTTAAATACTCATGTAACTCATAGCTTATAAAGGAACTGGAACAAGAACTGTAGAACAATCAATCCCTCTTTGGGGGATGCTGCTGAATCTACTGAAGATGTATACCTTTAAGGAATTCTACTTGAAGAAAAAGTTCTTGCAAAGTATGTTCCTTATATGATCTAGACGAGCAACTAAGGGGAAGCTAAACCTCACAAAACTACTGGGGTAATGTATGAAGCAGCTGAGAAAAATCCACACAGATGAAACTTTACCCATAAGTGATACGAGAATAAGCAAAATTATCATGCATTTGTGGATATTAATTAACTCTATTTGATCTTTTACCTCATAATTGCCCATATTTGGTTGCTTTCTGTGTCTATGTATCAATATAATTATATAGGATATAATTTATTTAGTATAATTGGAACAGAGTGGAAGAGAAATTGCATGGTCTCCACAAATATTTCCCATGCCACATCTCATGAACTAAAGGCTTATAGCCATTTGTTCTTTAAAAAGTTAGTGAATTAATTTCCCCAAAATGAATGCCTATATTGATCTTCGATTGTCTTGAAAAACACTAGAAAGGAATATGGGTAAATAACATAGGGGACTTTGAATGAAAAGAATCTGGAATTAAACAGAGAAGAAAAAAAAGCCCTGACATTTCTTGAAAAGATTTCATCACGCCTCAGAAATTTCCGGCAAGTGGTTCAAGTTCTGATTGGGCAGAGTTTGTGTTGTTCACAGCAGCCACAATTTGTCACAGTTTTTACAGTGACTGTAACTAAAACCATGATGGGCTGTTCCTCCACCGCATCAACAAATCTAGTTGGAGCCAGGCCCATAAATAGTTGCTATTCAAGCATGCAACAGAACGCACAACTGGGACAAATGCTTCATGTGACGACTATTGGGCATAATCGGATTCAGTCTATCATATTTCCAGCATTTGTCTTCATTTTAAAATAGTTCATCTCCTTCCCTTTAGCAGTCTTGGGTAGTTTTGAATGGAGGGCAAAATTAGTATTTGTGGAGCATAATTTCTTGATTCTACTGGATAGATTCATTTAACTGAGTTTCATGCAGAACAGAGCATTCTCTTCCTTTTACTATAAAGCTTTCCTGAGCTTGTGGTGGTCTTCCTTCTCATTTGTTATACTAATCCATGGATGTCAAACTTGCGGCATCACATTGCCGTCATGTGATGTTTTGCGACATTTTTCCCATTCACAGAGCTAGGGTGGCCGTGGCCTGCACGTGACTCATCCGGCCCACGGACTGCCAGTTTGACACCCCCGTACTAATCCTTTCTGAGCTCCCACTAATGCTCAGACCAGGAAACTAAAACCTGATAGCTATATGTTGAGCAGTGTTTTTGCCTCACGATGGTTGTATGATCTGAAAATGGAGGACATCGTCTTTAACCCTTTTCCATGGTCAATTTCCTGGGCTAAATGAGGTTGACTACAACCCTGTCTTCTCAAGGATTTGGATGGATTGCTGGCAATCACTAGGAAAAAGTAATTGGCAACAAGAAGCAACCCAGATTCTCAACATGATTGCCCCTGAATGGCCTCTGCAAACCAACCTTAGTCCCTTGCATACTGAAAACCAAACAAGTATGAAGCCATAATAATAACACTGGAGTGCTGGTGAAGAAAAAGAAGTGAATCTCAGCGTACATATAGTATATGTTCAGGTTTGAGCCTTTATTTGGGTGGAAGCATCTCTGCTTTTCTTATTGCATCAGAGGACTCTCAGTGTTCCTTAACAATATTAACTCCTTGTTGGAGAGAGATGAGGAAGTAGATTCCAGCTTAGCTTTTCTGTTCACATTGTTCAGCACTTTGCCAACAAAATTGTTCATATTCACCAAAATCTTGATTGTTCATGGGTGTCATGATGAGGTAAGTTGTGTAACATCTGTAATTCTATTTGACCGGTGAACTCTGATGAAATGAGTAGGGTTTTCTCTTTTATAACTTTTTCCACCTCTGGACCTCTCACCCCTTCTGGCTCCTGGAAACAAAGTTGACTAGACGTTTGCTAGCACATCTTTATAAGAGGGTGATATCTCCAACCTTGAAAGAGGCTGTGGTGTGACCCCTCTAAAAAAGAGATATACACAAATCCAGGCATATTTGACAACCATTATCCAAGCTTTCCTTTTGGGGTAAAGTTACTGAAAGGGTGGTAGGAAACAATGACAAAGTATTTTAAACAAATCATCTGGATCCCTTTAAACAGGATTGAGGCCTTGATATAGAACAGAAACAGAATTGGTTGTGCTGATCAATGAGCTTTTTTGGAAGCTTCTAGTACTAAAAGATATTCAATTACTCTTGACATCGCTGATCATGGACTCCTGGAGTGCATCTGAGGGACTTGAAGTGGTTGTATTACTACCTTCTGGTACTACTACCAGAACAACCTGGAACTGAACACACTCAAAACTGTAGAAATGGTTATAGACTTTAGGAGAAACCCTCCCATACTACCACCTCTTACAATACTAGACAACACAGTATCAACAGTAGAGACCTTTAAATTTCTAGGTTCTACCATATCTCATGCTCTAAAATGGACACCTAACATCAAAAATGTTCTTTCTGCGCCAACTCAGAAAGCTCAAACAGCTCAAGGAGCTGCTGATACAATTCTACAGAGGAATTATTGAGTCTGTCATCTGCACCTCTATAAGTGTCTGGTTTGGTTCTGCAACCCAAAAAGACAGACACAAACTTCAGAGGATAATTAGAACTGTAGAAAAAACAATTACTACCAACCCGCCTTCCATTGAGGGCCTGTATACTGCACGAGTCAAAAAGAGGGCTATGAAAATATTTACAGACCCCTCACATCCTGGACATCAACTCTTTCAACTCCTACTCTCAGAACGACACTATAGAGCACTGAATACCAGAACAACTAGACACAATAACAGTTTTTTTTCGAACGCCATCACTCTGCTAAACAAATGATTCCCTCAATACTGTCAAACTATTTACTAAGTCTGCACTACTATTACTATTAGTCTTCTCATCATTCCTATCACCCATCTCCTTCTACTAATGACTGTATGACTGTAACTTTGTTGCTTGTATCCTTATGATTTATATTAACTGTTTCCTAATATGATTTGATTGCTTATTTGTACCTTATGATTCTTGACGAATATATCTTCTTTTTTTATGTACACTGAGAGCATATGCACCAAGACAAATTCCTTGTGTGTGAAATCACACCTGGCCAATAAAGAATAAAGAATTCTGACTGGAGCAGTGACTGGCCCAAAGTTGTCCATGACTTTGACTTTCATAGCTAAGGCATGACTTGAACTCCTGGTCTCCTTTTTCTAGCCTGGTGCCTTAACCACTAGAACAAACTAGCTCCCTCTGTTACTTGTGAATGTGCCATGCAGTGTGGAAACTGCTAAGTGGTTATGTTCTGAACTTGTAGAAAAATGGGGATGGCTCCTGTAAGTAATTCTTGATCCATCTTTCAGCCAAGTATTTTGGATTTTCGTTTGGGTGCTCGGAAACACTGTGTAAGCATTACATGGATTTGCTTTGCTCATCTCTCTACTTCTCCTGTGTTTATACATCTACTTTCAGGCACGGAAATGCATTCGCTATCTGCTTGCTGCTAGTGCTTGGCTTCTGAGTATTGTTTTCCAGGAGGTGTATCTCCTGCGTTCCCTTGTGCTTGGCTAGAGTCTGCCAGGTGGCACCAGGGATCCTAGGAGCGCCGCTGAATTTGAGTGGCTCTGGCGGCGTGTGTTTAGTTTAATTACCCAGTCAGCTGGTGTGGGAATCGAAAAGCAGCTCAGCTCTGGTGCTGAATCTTTTGCCTGTCGCAACAGCGTGCAGCACAGAGTACACACACCCCAATGTATTCCAAACAGCCCAGAGCACATGGAGCTGGGGGTGGGGGAGAGAGGCTTGCAAAGGAAGCATGTTAGTCATCAGGTTGTTGCTGCATAATTCAGGAACACGTTTGCCTTGAACTGGAGATTAGCCAGGTAAGGCTGTTTTTTGCACAGAGAGTACTCTTTTAGGCATTGAAGCTGTATAGCATGTTGTTGCGTATGCTTTCTCCTGCGTATTGCAGCTTTGAGTGCTGATCTTTCGGCAGCAAGGCATGTCCTATTTCTAGGCACCTTTCATTAACTGGAAAAGAAAGAGGCCGCCCGTTATCTCTGTTGATGCAATTGTGTAAATCAAGGCTAATGTTTTGTTTGACTTTTACATAGATTAAATTTATCCAGTGCGGGAGGCTCGACTAGCTTCAGCACTTGAACTTAAATTCAGTATAGCTTGAACTTTGCTAACTACTTGTTCCTTCAGTGTTTTGCCATGCCTGTCCCCTTCTCATCTACCCTTCCTCTTGCAGATATTTTGTATACAGTAATGCTGGGTAGGATTTGGATAATGTTGTTAAGTAAGAACGTGTGTATTTCAGTGACCTTGAAAACGTGTCTGTGTGTGTGTGTGTAGGCTTAAATTGTTCATACTTGGCAGTGGTCATCTCAGTGGGTAGCAGAATAGGTATACTTTTTTTGATGAAAGGCGGAGAAATGTCTCTGAAGGGGAAGGGAAAGACAAGAGCTGTTGCAGGAAAATATGCACATTGCTTAATAGTCACTAATCATTGACAAAGCAGTAAAAGCAGCAAAGGCAACAACGACCGAAAGTTTAATTATTTCAGCTTTCCTCCTAGCAAGCAATCCTATATACCAAAGAAAAGGGAAAAATCTTCCCTCTGGGGGAAATTGATTTGCTGCGGATTTATCATCAAGATTGCAATTTTGCTTGTGTAAAAAGACAGGAGACTTCCTGATCTGATTTAACTCTTCAGAAATTCCATGGGCAAATTTTGTAAGCCCCCCCCCCAAAAAA
>JANHFK010001051.1:368424-378655 GCA_036250565.1 Sibynophis collaris
GTGTACACCGCCCTGGGTCCCAACAGGGAGAAGGGCGGTATAGAAATAAAATTTATTATTATTATTATTATTACATTTGCTAGACAGTGAGATACTGGTGATTAGATTTTCCAGTGATGGTAATGAGAGTTGTTCTGTTCTTGGTATCCAGCGAATAACTACTGTATAAATCTTGAAGTATGTAGCAGCTTTCCTTCTACATCTCTAAAAGGCCAACATTTTATAAGCTGTAAGAAGAGAGGATCTGGCAACAAGAGACTTCATAGGCCCCACACATCAGATAGTGATGGGATTAATATCAAATATATTGAGTTACAGTCTAGGAGCCATATGTCCTATCTCAGCAATTTAGAAGAGGGCAAAGAAGCTCCTTTGCCCAGTGTAATAAGAAAGGCTGGAGTAAACCCTAAAATAGGATAGCAGCATAAAGCATCTAGGAAAAATTAATGAGGACTGCATACTTGATCATATACTAATCCAACTGAATCAATATTAATCCTATATTTTTGTTTCACTGATTCTTTCTATTTTTATTATCAATATTCAGTGTCTGGCATTTCCAGATGGCAGTTGTATGATAAGCCATTAACTGTTTGAATAATTGAATGAGTTATCCCGCACCAGATAACCGGGAAGACCCTTTTCATAGGATTACGAAATTCATGGGAGAAGCTGCTTCAGACACATGTGGTAGGGCTAGATGCCTGGCCATGGCCACACCTATTTTTCTGGAATCCAGTTCAGAAGTTCTCTCCTTTAGAAAAAGGAGGTGGGAAATTGAGTAGTCTCCTAGGAATCAGATGTCAGAGTATATGTCCCAGCTCAAATGTGGCTTTGGCAATGCAGCTGCTCCACAAAGTTCTCACATCTCTAACAGATAACATCCACCCTGGAGAACAAACAGTGTTTAGATTTGTGAATGATAAGGATATACTCATTTCCCATTTTCTTTTGTCTCCATTATATCAATAATCCTGTCCTTCCTTCCTTCCTTCCTTCCTTCCTTCCTTCCTTCCTTCCTTCCTTCCTTCCTTCCTTCCTCCTTCCTTCCTGAAGACACATGTGATTTAGAAAGTGTTTTAATATATTTCTATTTAAATATCTAATAAATATATGCACCTTTGCAGTTGAAAATCATTGGCTGAGTCCACATAACATACTAATAGCAAACTTGGTTTGCAAGCCTTTAAATACAACTGTGTGATCAGCAACTCTTGTTACATACTTCTACTGAGAAGTATGAGTAGTCATTTACCATGTTATTCAGAATTGGAGCACACAAATGATTTTATATTTTAGCATAGAAACATTCTAATGTTTGAAGACCATAGCAGGAATGGGAATTATATTCAGTTTTACCAGTGGTAGGGTCCACTTACCTTTGCTATCGGTTTGCAACCGGGAGCGCGCATATGTGCGTGCTTGCTTCACTCGCACACGGCGCTTCTGCGCATGATGACATCCGGGCGGGTGGGCAGAGCCTCCCGCCACCGCTACTACCAGTTTCCAAGATCTGGAGCGAACCGGTAGAAACCCACCACTGAGTTTTACAGTGAATTTACAAAAATGTTAGTTAATTTGAAAAATAATGCATATGCAACAATGGCATAGTTAATACAATATATTATTATAATTCCCAAAATCAAATACTGTATAGGTAGTCCTTGACTTACAATCATTCATTTAGTGATTGTTTGAAGTTACAACCATACTAAAAAAGTGACATCACTGTTTATCATACTTATTACTGTTTCAGCATCCCTATGGTGACATGATCAAAATTTTGCAACAGGCATGTATTTATGACTGTTGCAGTGTCTCAAGGTCATGTGATCACATTTTGTGAACTTCTGACAAGCAAAGAATGAGGAAGTCAGGTTCACTTAATAACTCTGTTATTAATTTAACAACTGCAGTGATTCACTTAACAACTGTGACAAGAAAGGTCGTAAAGTGGGGCAAAACTCACTTAACAACTCTCTTGTTTAGCAATAGAAGTTTTGGGCTTAACTGTGATCGTAAGTCGAGGATCAGCTGCACTCACTTTACTAATCTAGAAATGATCAAGTTGAACCTCAGGAAGTTTATCATTAAGATAAGTGAATTTAGCACAAAGTGATATCTGAAATACCATAAACCTGATAAAGTAGTTGATGATAGTGACAGGAACTTAATTAATGTGGAAATGACTCCTGGGTTACTCATAATTGTGTTCCGATCATGGATCATCCATGGATTTTGTTTCATTATATAGGAGATGTTAGATCTTTTTAGAGCATGTTAGATCTTTTAAAAAATAATCAATACCCAAAGACTTCAACATAGAAGCAATTCTTTATAGAGCGAATACTTCTCAGAAATATCCATGAATAAAATCCTGAATGCTCTTTTTGACATTTTGTTGTAAAATTTAGCTCTCAATATTAATTACATGAGTAATGGTATATAGCCGTGATGGGGAATCTATGGCACGAGTACCATAGGGGGCACGCAGCGCCCTCTCTGTGGGCCCTAGTTCAGCTCTGCCATGCATACGTGAGCGCCTCCCACTGGCCAGCTGGTCATTGGGTCTCTGCCGCACATGCATGGGGCGCATGCACATTGCATTTTGGGGGTTCAACATTGGGCATTTGGTCCAGAAAAGGTTAGTCATCACTGGTATATAGCATTTCCACACCAAGGCACAGTTTGCCACTGAGCTCAAAGCTTTATAGTTGCATCAGTCTAAAAATATCAGATACCTATCGATAAATATAATAAGTGCTTAATATAAGTAGTGCTTAATTAATTTAAGAAATTGAGGTTATATGTGGAATTACTTATATATTACTTTATTACTTCAAAAGATTCTCCAAATCACAGAATTGCGTATAGAGAGCAGCAAGGAAAACATTTACAGAAGGATTAATATAGATTACCATGGATATGCTATGGTTTAATGTTTTACTGGCAATATTAGTTCAATCGTCCAACCCATTTTTCTTGAAAACGACAACCTTCTTGTCATTTTCTTGTCTCAGCTAAGAGACTTCTTTAGCTCCTAAAGGGGGAGGTGGAGGGACAAGGAGGGGGGAGAGAGAGAATAGAAAAAAAAATACCACACAAAACAAAACATTAAGGTTGCAGATAAAATTCTTGAAATATGACATCATTGGATGTGGTGGCAGAGAATCTGAATTTTATTTTATTTTTTTAAAAAGCACTGCTTATAGCTACTTTATGGATTCGCTGTTAGCTTCTAGTAACTCCAACATTCTCTTCTCTATAGACTTCAAGGAGGCATTCCTCCTGTTTGACAGGACTGGAGAAAGCAAAATCACTCTAAGCCAGGTTGGAGATGTCATCCGCGCTCTTGGACAGAACCCAACTAATGCGGAAGTCAAGAAGATCCTGGGCAACCCCAGCAATGAGGGTAAATCTTCTTTGTGATCCACCCTAATCAAAATATATCCTCCCAATGTTTTTCCCATTAAATGAATGTCTCAAGTTTGGTATATTGATTTCTGAAAGACTAGTTTGATCACACAAGCAAAACACACATACACACTCGTATGCATTCAGCTATTTACGCCTCCATCTGTCCTTCTAAACTAGGGAACTAGAAAACTTATAGATTGCTTAGAGATATTTTCTGTATTCAGCAATCTAAAAACTAGAGCTGAATTCCTCTGTATTCCTCTTAGGAGAAAGCCTAAGAAATACTGTTAAATTATCATTTAAACAATACATACATTATTTTCTTATTAATGATATTTATGTTGAAGGACATACAACCTTCAACCATCACTAAGTGAGTATTATCCACCTAGGTTTGCATCCTTTTAATTTGCATACCTTTAATGATGAAGAGTGAAGCATCTGACAAAGGTGGAGACTGAAGACACAAGATAGAGTTGCCTTTTTTAGATTAATTAGGTCAGGGTTTGAGCAATAGTTGGGTAGGAGATTAACTAACAATCTTCTGTAAGCATTTTGTTTTAAGACCCAAGAGAGGTTACAAAGGTAACATTCTTATATTTGTGTAAACCGCCTTGAGTCACCATGTGCAAGTAAGCGGCAATATACATTTTCTAAAATAAATTAATAAACAAACATAAAAGAAATACATTACACTGAACTATTAACACAAGTAAAGAAGGATATCACTATGAAAGAGTCAGTGACATACCAGAAGCTATGATTTTACCTGCTTGACAGTGTTGCATATATATACAAAAAGAAAAGAAAATACACAGCCCCAGCACAGATCTGCTGAATACATACATATTAATCAAATAAAATACCCTCTACTCATCCTATATAACACACTCCTCTCTACAGTGTATTTCAATCAATTTACATATCCTCTGTGCTAGCAATACAATTGTTGTCTATTTTGTTTACCTGGAAACAGAGCTGTGGGTGACAGCCATGAAATTAAGAATTTTGTAAAAAAAAAACACTAAACTACTTTAATTGAGTACAAACTTGTCTTCTTCCTGTGAAAGTAGCTTTTTGAGGTGATAGACACAGCCATGAGCAAATACTTAGATGTTTCTCTTTCCTCAAGAGCTTTGGCGTTCTGAATTGAATTAATTTTCAAAAGCAGGATAATACCGCTGCCAGTGGGACTAATCTGCTGTAAATCTCTACTTGATACTTCATAAGAAGAGTTCCAGACATATCATAAAATGCACTTACCAACACAGTGATGATGTTGTTCCTCTACAGAGATGAATGCAAAGAAAATTGGGTTTGAAGAGTTCCTGCCCATGTTGCAGGCAGCTGCCAATAATAAAGATCAAGGTGGCTTTGAAGACTTCGTTGAAGGTCTTCGTGTCTTTGACAAAGAGGGCAATGGAACAGTCATGGGGGCTGAACTCCGCCATGTCCTCGCCACTCTTGGTAAGTGCTGGGAGAGGTATTATATGTAAGAGAACTGTACATGAATTTCATTAGAAATTAAACATCACAGCTTTCGTTAAATTAAAAGAAGATCCTAACTGAGTCAAGAGCAGAATAAAAATAAAGAGTTATCTAATGAAGTGTAAGACTAATAGAAACAAAAAATACTGTAAATTAAACTCACCCTACAATTTTAATCTAATTCATATAACATGCTTAACCAGTTGAAAAAAATCAGGCTGTATCATTGTATGTGAGAAAGACCTTGAGAAACAGAGTGAAGAGATGCTGCTAAGGAAACAATCAGATAAAAGAGGACATAGTCCACAGAGGCATAAGGGTGGAAAAATAGGCTCAGAAGAGACCCCCTCCCCCAACTTCTCTGGCTGTAAAGGAGACACTGGGAGATTTATACTTTCTGACTTGCAAGATTCTGTTAATGTGGCTTTCTACATTAGAATTAACTTATCTTGTCATGTCTCTGGTCTGATATACCTAGAAAGACTGCCAGAGAGTTCTGTGAAACATTTCCAAGATGGGATCATAGCAAAACCCATTCCTCTCTCCTAAAGTCAGATATTTGACCTTAACTGGGTTAGGCTGAGCCCTCTGAATTAAACAAGGAGGGCTAACATTTCCCTCTCAGCATGTGGATGTGGAGGAGTACAGACATAAGAGGCTATAGCGCAGTCTGGCAAACATGGGGCAGCTCTAGGCATTCATTTTCTATGAATTTATCTTTTCTATTTCCTTCTCACAATCCATGTCTAGAGGCTATAACCCCAAATTGACTGCTGTGGAAATAAATAAATAATACACCATATTTTGGTTAATGCCAAACAAATACAAAATCCAACAGTTTAAAAGAAAGCTGGGATACTAATCTGTCCAGGTGTTCTTGAAAAAATGGGATAGTTGCAATTTTTACCTGGGAGAACAGCAGATTGGTGCAAAAATATCATCATTTGATTAATGTCCAAATGTCAGGCATGAAAAACCAGGTCCACATGTGAAGGTTCAAATTAACTGATTTATTGCTCAAAGCCTATGCCCAATAATCTTCTCTCACCAGGTCAGTACCTGGTTAGATTTAGATAAGGGTCAATGCCAACGGCAGTCAAAAGGGAGGTTGTACATGGTTCACTTGTGACTATCTAATGACTCTAAACTGAGACCTTTTTAAACAACCTCCCCGTGGCTCTGCCTCTCCTTTTCCTGCACCAAGTATTATTTTCAATGAGAAAAAAAAGAGATTTGCTTAGAGATTTGTGAAAATAGATTCACTACACAAGCACTGGTAATTGCCTTAGGGATACAAATGGAATTGATTTCTGAGTTATTTCGGAAGAGCCAATATAATTAGAATGCGGCTGTTGGAGAACTCAGTTCCCAACCTCCTGTGTGTGTATGTGTTTGTGTGCTTGGTTTAAATGTAGGATAATATCTCTAAATTGAGGCTAACTCACAGCATGGCTATTATTTCCCTAAATGAGGACCTCAAATTACTCCAATAATTGCTGAAGGGCACAATGACTTGGAATTGGCCAGGTCAGAAGGATATCAATGTTGCCATTATGAAAATGGTAACTCAGTTTGGAGTAAGGGGTACAAGGTGTACCTTTTAAAGAAGAATTCTGATCTTCAATGTTAATTTTTTCAGGCTGCACGAGCAGGGATATCCTCCCCTCCTTCCAAGCTTGTCAGGGACAGAGGTGTGGGCAACAGAGGCAGGGATGGATGTTGGTAGGCAGCCTTCCACCCAGTGAATAGTGAAGCCATGTAGTTCCTTGAATTTGTAGCAAGGATGAAAACTGTTGTTTGCTGCTAACTAATACTTGCTTGAGATTTAATGCAAGCATTTCTTTATTGGTTAACCTTCCAGCTTTACCTCATATAATCATATCTCCCCATACTTAAACTATCTGTTTGTTTCTTCCTACATATCTCTTCAATATGGCCTTTACATCACTATAGTGAATGAGGCCATGGTCAACCTAGAGCCCACTGAATTGAAGGATTGAAGGCAGTGGAGAAATATTCAGTAATGATGGCCTTTTAAGACCCCAGTCTTAAAAGTCCTACTATTTTATTCCAGATGCTAAAATCAAGACTGGCTCATTTTATTATACAAAGAACAAAGGAAATGTCATCTACTTAATTATATCCCTTTTGTGGGTAAAGGGAAATATTAGGAGGTTACAAGGTGGAAGAGAAGCTGTGTTATTAATACTCTTTTCTCTGTATGTTTAGGTGAAAAGATGAAGGAAGAAGAAGTAGAAGAACTGATGAAAGGGCAGGAAGACTCCAATGGCTGCATCAACTATGAAGGTAAGCGTAACTAGGCAGAAGATAGGTGGATGTGTTTGAAAGAGGCCAGTGAGGCTTTCTGAAGAAATATTCAATTGTCTTCTGCATCCAAGAAAAGGCCTTCCCAAAGTTGTCATGAGGGAAAATAGATAGTCCCAAACACAGCAGCTAGTCTGTGTGTATTGTGTGTGTATGAGAGAGAGAGAGATGGAGATTGAGTTTGAGAGGTGGGGAGGGAAGCAGGGGTGGGATTCAGCCAGTTCGGACTGGTTTGGGCGAACTGGTTGTAATGATTTCGGGCAGTTCGGAAAACCGGTAAAATTGATTACCGGTTAGCCCCGCCCACCTCACCCTGCCCTATATATTATCTTCCCTTCGCCACACAGTCCAGCTAATCTCCATGCCTCGCCTCTGTGCTTCACCCATTCTGCTCACTCGCCCTTTGCCTCGGGTCGGGGCCCAGGGACATGGCATGTCCCTGGCTCTGGCCTTGCCACGGAGCTGCCACCTGCTCACCACTGCCCCCGGCCTCAAACTACGTCCGGGTTCTTCTTACCTAAAGTGCTGCAGCGGAGATCTTGCAGCCATCCCTTGCCTTGTTCGCTCGCTTGCGGAGACGCTCTATGTGGTCTCCCGGTCAGCAGTTGCTTCTCTCCACTGCTGCTCTTGCTGGGAGAGAGAGCATCTCTTGTGCAATTTAGCAGCTATGAGCTGCCACTTTCCTCTAAGTCCCATCTGGAAAACGCACAGTACAGAGAAGCAGCATTTAACATGGCTGCTGCTTCTCTGTGCTGCACACTTCCCAGATGGGATTTAGAGGAAGGTGGCAGCTCACAGCTGCTAAATTGCACAAGAGACGCTTTCTCTCCCAGCAAGAGCAGCAGCGGAGAGAAGTAGCTGTTGCCCTGGAGAGCAGAGATGGAGCAGAGCAGGCTCTGAAAGGCTGCTTGGTCGACCCTCACCGTATAGCAGAAGCTGTGCACATGTGCGTAGAAGCTGTGCGTGCACATATGTGTGGAAGCTCTGCGCACCTGAGTGGAAGCCATGCACGCCTGCACAAAATCATGCATGAATATATGCGCGGAAGCCGTGCGTGCACACACATGTGCACACACTCACATTTGCAGCGAACCAGTTGTTAAGTGGGTTAACAACCATTGGAGGGAAGGGAAGGGAAGGTAATATGATTTTACTTGTGGAGCTGGACAAAAGAGAGAGGTGAAGCATCTTCTCCAGTATAGGTAATAAGATCAGAGATTCTATAGTATAACTAAAACAGTGTGGAGGAAGGTACGAAGTCCTTTAACATATGTTCTGTGACTAGCACAGAATGAGAGAAAGGGCAAATAATTGGCATCTTAATCACTGAGGACAAACTGAAGATGGAGGTCTTTATTGTTTCTTATGAATATCTTAATAGTTCAGTTTAAAAATAGATTACCCCTCTCAAAATCTAAGATAAATACAGTATTTATCTATCCCGGTCCCTATAATGAACAACATGTATTTAGTATGAGGAAAGCAAAAGCAGGCTCCATTTTATTCCTATCATGATGATAGTAGTATTTTTTGAGTTAAAAGTACAACATCATGCTTACTTGGAGAATTTTTTGTTTTAATAAATTGCGCTTTACTTGTTTTCTGCTGTAGTGCACTGTATCAGGGAGATATAAGCAACTGTAAACATGAAGTTGTGAAGGTCGGAGGTTGAAGAACAAATTTCAATGTGTCTTTCACAACATTTGACTGTTGCAGATCTAACAAGCTGCATTGCCATTTTCTGTTTAGCTGGAATATTTGCTAGTGGATTTGTTTTTACCCTGACAAGAAAATGCAATGATAAAACATTATTCAGCCAATATCACTGAAAGCAAACAAAAAACAGAAAAACAAAACAGCAACTCATTTAATTGTAAATAAAGCTACTTTATTCTCTGATGGATTAAAAAAATATTTTTAAATATGTTAGAAAGTTTTAACAAACTTGAACATAAAACAGATCAGATACTTCAGAGAGATTTGCAGAAGACTTTTATTTCCAGTAGTTAAAAAATAGCTGGTGATTGGCAAGTAGTACTTCTTTTTTAAACAAAGAATAAACTTGGTTAAGATTAGCCTTGCATTATTTGTTCTCACCTCTGCTTCAGTGTTCTCAGTTCATGATAAATAGTATGCTGCTTTTGACTGCTTTTATATATATTTATATTGTGCAACTGTAGTAATTCAACTGTATCAGTGTGTAACATACACATTACATTACATTACATTCAGTTCTGGCCATTATTTTACAGTTGATTTTAATGATTACAAAATCAAATTCCTCAAAACTGGAATTATCTATTTTGTTATCATATAGTCCTCTGAATGTGGACTAAACACAGGGTGTTATGATTACATCCACCTTAAGGCAAACTAATAGTACTTGGGCAGACAGGTTTTCTACTGAGGTAAAAATTAGAGACCAAAACAGAGATAACAAGGAAGCGAGACGATGTTAAAGTGGGAGAAAAATGGTAGTGAGTCAGAGTCAGTACAAAAGTTCTAGATTTACTTGAAAAGATTAGTGTGCTATCTTACTTTGTGTTGAGGACTCTTCCTTGTGCATTTGAAATACCTCCCTACAATTGCATGATTTCTTCACATGGCACATTGCAAACATCCTGTCAGTATCATACCAGTCATGTGTTTGCTGGGATCATAGGGAGAAATCTTGAGACGCATCTTCCTGTCAGCTAGAAGACAATGATCAAGGGAAAACACCATGCAGGTAGCTTCCAAAAGAAAAACATAGCTATGGAAACAAGTCAGATTATTGGAAGGAGAAAAAAATGTTAGGGAAGAACAACTGATTTGGACAAATGCATCAAATATATTCAGTGAGTGAGATGACGATGGACAATGAATGGAATTGACTAGAACCTACATGAACAATGTACCCAGAAATGCTGGCATTTCTATACAACTACAGTTGTGATCAAAATTATTCAACCCCCACTGAAATTGAGTGTTTTGGCCAGTTTGACATTGATTTTGATCATTC
>JANHFK010001051.1:378755-392606 GCA_036250565.1 Sibynophis collaris
TGTTATATTTGTCTGACCTACAAGTGCCTCTTTGATGTAAATGTAAGCAAGATGACTGAATGATCAAAATCAATGTCAAACTGGCCAAAACACTCAATTTCAGTGGGGGTTGAATAATTTTGATCACAACTGTATAAGAGTATTCAGATACCTGGAGAGATGGGTATGATTGTTCTAGCTTTTTTTCCTAGACTAAAAAACCCCAAACACCAAGTTTCATACATCATCATACAGTTTGATAATGGGGATGAGCACATCTTTTTACCTGGGTAGTTTTATTATTCTGAAATATTGGTGGATCATTAATGGAGTGAGTTTTGCTAGTTGATATTGTTCTGATCCATCTAGTTCTGTTAGTTTTATCATAGATACTAAAGCAATGACAGCAATTTTATTCATGCACAGGAGGGAGACAAGGAGGATCCCCAAAGTTTGCCATTATATATTAAAGAAAGTGATATAACAACCCAAACACATCCCACAGAGACTTAGAACAGAATTCCTAATGAGTGGGGGGAGCATCGAGAAGAATGCAAACCAAAAAGTGCAGAATAGTCAATCCATGCCCATTTTTATCACAGAGACTTCTCTAATAGTCTTCTCTAATACTAATTCTGTATTATTCTACAGCATTTGTGAGGCACATCATGTCTATCTAAATGGATTTTTCAAGACACATAATTTGGTAAGTCCCTTTTCTGAACATGCTGTTTTTGTATAAGGTGATGATTTTGGGAGGAAAGGTGTAACAGAAATGCAACAGGTAAATGAAAAGGTCACACGGTGGTCAAAGTGACATTCCACTGATAGCAGCTCTTAAGTCTCTCACTAAAGTCAAGATGAGGTAAAATAGCTTATATTCAGCCTTTAGTACTCTTTTCACTCTGTTCTTTATCCAAGAATACTTTCAAAGTGGCTGACAAGTCAACAAGGATCAAGAGAACCTTTTCCTCAGGCTTACAGGCTAAGAGAGATAACACGAAATAAAGGATAAAGTGAGGAGGAAAATCAAGCTTAGGCATCAGTTACCAAATTTTTATGAAAACTGGTGGGTTCAGGGAAAGGAAACAATAGAAGTTGTTCCTACAGCAAGAAACCACGTCCTCTATTCCTGAAAGAATGGCTGCCAGGAAATATAAACTGTATTGTGAATAACTTCCTATGATACAAATGCTACAGCTTTAATCCATTACACATTTCTTTACTTCATGGACACCTTGGTGATCCCAGCCTTATTATAAGTGGCCTTGAGTAAGTTGTTATCAACCTCAGTTCCTACACTTTTAAAAGAGTTAAGCAAAGAATTAGAGAGAGGATCAAAAATACCGTTATTTTCTTTACTGTTAAAAAGATAAATTCTGTCTTTCTCCTGCCTATAATTATGATTATAACTCATTTTTGTTTTTTAACAGAACAAGATCATCAGGCACTTGAAATCTGTGTATCTAGGAAACCATTGTTCCATTCAGTAATGTCACCCTGGAACTTAAATGGACTATAATTTATGCCTCTCGACCTTCCCTTTTGAAATCATCAGCAAGAAAACCTGCTGAATCCCAAAGTTGTTACACTCGACCAATTAAACACTTGCCAAGGCAACTGCGAAGGACTTCACCGCCAACTGTCAAGCCCAATAATCTTTTTTCCATATTGTCTGCCATGAAGGCGGCGTGCATTCTTTTGGGAGGGGAAATCTAATAATAAATCCCTGTGGTCAGTGTATGGCTGGAAATTTTCAGTTCTGTAAATCCCAATTAAAACATAATTGAAGTCTTAATTTATTTTCTCTATGTTTTATTCCATACAATAAAGTTTTATGAGAAAAATTATCTTGAATAGTTTGATGAATGTGAATCAAAATGGGATTTCTGGAAGATTTTTTTATAGTACGATGGTTTCAATTTCCCATTTGGAAACATTGAATTCTTATCCAAGAATGCTTCTGAAGTATGATCTGCCTGTAGTCTTCAGTCATCATGGAAGGGCAGGTGGTCGTCAACTGAAGAACAGCAATTAAATTTTCTTTTTAGAATAAGCATGGGTCTGTGTGATTCATAGAAATGGGAGTGGAAAGCACAATAATGGAAACACAATTCCACAGAAAATTGTTCCTACACAATGAGAATTACAAAAATCAGAAACAATAAGATCTGCAACAACAGAAAAACTGGCAGTATATACGTAAGCGTGTTGAATAGCACATTTTAAGTTTTACTAAGCCATTGGGGGTTATAAGATAACTGCACATCATAAAACAGGTGATCATGAAGTCCACTTTCAAATTCATAATTGGTTGACGAAACAGAATTTACAGTTGAGCCACTACTCATTTTCAAATACAGCTGCTCTGTGCATATATGTGTCTGTTGCATTTTAACATGACGATGTGTAATACACACAGTGCTCCGCTAGATAAGTAGGCAGAACTGAAGACTCTTAGGTGTTATCATTACTGCTTATGGCATGAACACATGCCACAGCACATTGTTGTGAAAGAACAGAGAGATTATTCTGCTATTTGAGATTGCTCTAAAATCTAGTAACTAAATATGCACTTGTTCAAATATGCAGCAATATAGATTTAGGAATGGCATTTGTGTGACTATTTTAAATTATGCCCTTAGGTAAAAAGGTAAAGGTTCCCCTCGCACACATGTGCTAGTCGCTCCTGACTCTAGGGGGCAGTGCTCATCTCCGTTTCAAAGCCAAAGAGCCAGCGCTGTCTCTGTGGTCATGTGGCCGGCATGACTA
Organism: Sibynophis collaris; assembly: GCA_036250565.1. NCBI lineage: Eukaryota > Metazoa > Chordata > Lepidosauria > Squamata > Sibynophiidae > Sibynophis > Sibynophis collaris. Next base: position 381,507 of record JANHFK010001051.1, read on the forward strand.
AACGCCAAAGGCACATGGAACGTTGTTACCTTCCCACCAAAGGTGGTCCCTATTTTTCCACTTGCATTTTTTACGTGCTTTCTGACTGCTAGGTTGGCAGAAACTGGGACAAGTAACGGGAGCTCACTACGTTACGCAGCACTAGGGATTCATACCGCTGAATTGCCGATCTGTCGATCGACAAGCTCAGCATCTTAGCCACTGAGCCACCGCGTCCTTTCACGCACTTAGGTAGATGCCAGTAAATAATCATTTTTTTTCCTTCCACCTCCAACAAAATTGTCCTTTCATCATATTTCTTTGTTCCATGTGGGGTAAAACAAAGAGAAATAAAGGCTGAGATTGCACATCAGACAAATCTACAATCATCTTCATGTGATGCGTAAAAACTGGAGGTAACTGATCCTGGAAACAACCCGGCTCTCTGCCACAAAATGCTTTATTTTAGGTGTATACATGTTCAAGATACATAGCACCTTGATTTGGATTGGGAAGTCTGTAGGGAGCCAGTGGCCAGTTTACCTTGCAAAGCATTAATGTTACCAAGTTGTGCCCATAATTAGCCTTGCCACTGCATTCCGAATTGGCTGCAACATCTAGGTGGTTTTCAAGGATAGTCCTATGTACAGTGCATTGCAATACTCCAAATGGGAGATCACCAGAACATAAGTAACCATAAGGAGCCCCTCTGATCTAGGAATAGATGCAACAGTCATATAAGATGAAACTATGCAAAGGCCTTCTTGCTGATAGCTGCCACTTGCTCTTCCAGATATCACAATACTCTTGGCAATAAGTGTTGTGAAAAGCCCCCATTGAATAGAAATAAACAATGATAAAAAAACCAAATGATGAAACTAGAACAGAAAAGGCATGAATATTGAGGCACTGGAGAACATAAAGTATTAGACATGGGGGGAGGGGTGTTTCAAAGATAGTAAGATGCTTACACAGATCTGTGCAAGTCCAATCAGTAGAATAATTAAATAAGACTACATAATTATTGGTATTCACATGATCTCTGAAATAACGTTTCTTTCCTCCAATGGGTACATAATAAAACTGCCTTAATTCCCTAGTCAAGAAGCAATTTGTTCTCCACCAGTCTTATTTAATATCTCCATATGAAATGGCCATAACTCAAGTGCTGGCAGGTGCAAGTGGGGTTTGAGAAACGATGATAATCCTTATATGTGAGTCACTAGAGACTGGACAGGCGTCTGGTTTCCATGTCTCTCTCTGCCATAAGGAGCCCACCCCTGCTCCTATTTATAACCCTGGCAGGTGGGCAAATGGATACAGATTCATCGCTGCATCTGTCTTTTTCTCAGACAGTCTGCCAACAATTTAAATACTCCGTGAATGGAAGAAAAGGCAAAGCTTCTCAAAACTTGCTTGAATCAAAAAGAAAGAGTTTGTTTTCTTAGCTTCATAATACTTTGGGCTTGCTCCTTCTACAAACAAGGCTGCAGTTTGTTTAGTTGACTGCCTGAACCCAGCCATTTAATTTGATGAAGTATGGGAAGGCTTAGTCTCTCCAATCCCTTTTTGTCTGTATTTAACATTGCACAGTGTACCAATACAAAAAAGGAGGGGGAGGGGGAGGGAAGATACTGCTGCTAAAAATCTCCCCCAGTCTGACTCAAGATCAGAGGAAAAAACACTGAGATTGGCAATGAGTTGGCAGCTGAGCAGAGGCAGTGAGATGCAAATGGAGACCTCTGAGAAGAGGTGAAACAGAGCTAGGTGACAGCAGACCAGTGGCTGAGAGGAGCACGGTGGACCCTGAGCAGCAGCTGTGCAGAGCTAATTGGCAGAGGAGTGGAGTGCCCAGATCAGCGACTGAGAGCAGCGCGGTGGACCAGCAACAGTTGAGAACAGTATGGCAGACCAACTGAGCAGCAGCAGTGCAGAGCTAAGTATGACAGGAGACTGGAGTACCTACAGAAGTGGCTGAGAGCAGCGTGGCAGAGCAGCTGAGCAGCAGCTAAGCATCCAGATCAGCACATCATACCTGAAAACCCCAGTAGTAGTCAGGCAACCGAAGGGCAAAAAAGGCAGGGAGGAAAAGGATAAGTACATAACACTTGTGGACAGAGAGGAAAAGGATAAACTTTCAAGGCAGGGTGTACAGCAGGGGTGTCAAACTTTAAGGTTGCTGATGTTCTTTCTTCTTCTTTGGGTGTTTTTACCTTGATTTAAACCAAGAGTCATTTCAGGTTCCCAGATAAATGAAGCTCTTTTGTCCCCCCCACCGTAGCTCCCTGTCAACTGGCTGGCCCCGCCCCTCACCTTCCCCTCCCAGTCACTCCTTGCATAGCCTGAGAAGGTAAGGGTAATGGCGGGGATGAAGACTTGTTCTGAATGAGAGGGAAGCACCCCTGTACTTGCTTCTCATCTTGTGGAGGCTTCTTCTGGCACTTCTTAGTGCTGCGCACACCTTGGTCACTTGGGAAAATACACAACTTGCTCTATGCCCCAAGACACTGCCCAGGTTGGCTGCAGCTGATGCTCTGCATTGTAAACAGCGTCCCCTCCTCTTCCTGAAACCTATTACGATGCGGAGCATTGGCCGCAGCTAGCCCGGGCCAGTGTCTCCAGGCAGAAAGAAAGTTGTGCATCTCCTCAAGCAACTGAGGTGCGCGCAGCACTAAGAAGCACCAGAAGAAGTGCCCGCGAGATGAGAGGCAAGTACAGGGGTTCTTCCCTCTCGTTCAGAGCGAGTCTTCATCCCAGCTGTTGCCCTTACCTTCTATCTTGCTATGTGAGGAGTGACTGAAAGGGGAGGGCAAGGGGCGGGGCCAGGCAGCCGACAGGGAGCCACAGCAGGAGGATGAAAGAGCCATATGTGGCTCTGGGGCCGCAGGTTGCCGACACCCAGTCTAGAAGCAACCCTAGCCATTCCAAAACTCAATGAACAAAGTGAGAAATCCCAACCTAAACAAGAAGACTACACCAAAATTAAACACAATAGGGAGCAAACAGCTTCTAAAAAATGACCCCATCTATGAACAAAAAGAAGAAAACTGATACACCCAAATTGAGCACAATAGGGAACGAACAGCTTCTGAAAAAAATGACCCTATATATGAATCTAAAGAGCAAGACCAATGGAAATATGTCACTTTTAGAGGAAAACAGCAACCAAGAGCAAAGCCTCTATTATCTACCCTAGCCCACTCCAATGAAGCTCCTCTGGAATTCTCCCTGAAAGAAAATACGCAGATAGCTATAAAAGAGCAGTCATCAATAGTTTCTAAAAAGGAGACACAACCCATTGTCCCTGTGACAGGAAGAATAGTATCCCAGATTTCCCTAGGGGAAAAAAGGGTGAATATTGGTGATAGAAGATTCGATTCTTTGGGGAATAGAAACTATAGTCGGCAGACTGAACAGTCAATCTATGGAGATATGTTGTCTCCCTAGAGCAAAAATCAAAGATGTAACTGAGAACCTTACTAAAATAATCCAACCCATGGATTATCCCTTTCTTCTACAATACGTGGGGACCAATGACACAACAATGAATCTAAAAACAATACCATGGAATTACAAACAGCTAGGAAAAAAAGTTAAAGAATTAGGAGCACAAGTGGTGTTCTCATCTATGCTTCCAACAAAAGGCCAACATCCAATGAGAGAGCAAACATGGAGAAAACCAAGATTCTACACTTAGGCAGGAAAAATCAAAGGTACAAGTACAGATTAAGTGAAACCTGGCTCAAAATCAGTAACTGTGTGAAAAGGACCTTTGAGTCCTAGTGGTTGATCACTTAAATATGAGCCAGCAGGATGCGGCAACTGCCAAAAAAGCTTATGCGATCCTTGTATAAAAAAGAGGCAAAGAATCAAAGTCACGTGAAGTATTAATACCACTTTATAAAGCCTTAGTAAGGCCACAACTGGAATACGGTCACCATGTTATAAAAAAGATATTGAGACTTTGGAAAAAGTGCAGAGAAGAACAACTAGGATGATTAAAGTCCTGGAGACTAACACATATGAAGAAGAATTGCAGAAAGAGTTGCAGAAAAGAAGGACTAGGGGGGATATGATAGCAGTATTCCAGTATTTGAAATGTTGCCACAAAGAGGAGGGGGAGTCAACTTATTTTTCAAGCACCAGAGGGCAGGATGAAAAACCATGGATGGAAACTAATCAAGGAGAGAAGCAACCTGGAATTATGGAGAAACTTCCTAATAGTGAGGACAATTAACCAAAATCCTTCTGGAAAAAAGCTTTTCAAAATATTTTATATTAAATGAATGCAACTGTGATTCATAATGAGTGGAAATAGCTATTTCATAATTTTAACACATGAAGGCAGGATCTGCAAGTTATTTTAGTTTAACAAATGACATGTTATTCAATTCAATTTCAATGACTTCTATAAACATGCTTTGAGTAAAACTGGGCTTTGTTTTCACTTGCATAGTGTCACAACTGCTCTGCATTAAAAGCACGTTGCTTTAAAATAAAGTTTTATAGTTCATTCTTTTTTATATGCCAGCCAGGATCTTTGAGGAGAAATAGAGGGATAATGATGATGATAGTGATGATTGCTTGTTTATTTATTTATTAGATTTTTATTCTACCTTCATTATTTTATAAGAAACTCAAGACATAAATAGTGTTCCTTCCTCTTCCTATTTTCCCTAGAACAAAAACTCTGTAAGTTGGGTTGAGAGAGAATGATTGGCCCAAAGTCAACCAGCTCTTTATTCAAAGGATAATGGGATCAGGTAATGGGTGAGTGATGGGTGCAAATTCTGTAAGATAGTACATAATATACAAACATTTGATCCATTAGTATACATTGTAAATAATATTCAGGAAATTTTACTCCCTAATATCTGTTAGATAAAAATTTCTATCATAGCAAACTGCTGGTCAGCATATAAAACTGTATATTGATAAATAATGCTCAATATTCTATGGAAATAGATTACTTAATGCAACATAGTAAAAGTTTAGGGAGTTTAAATCAAAAGAGGTTAACTGGCCTAAAGTCAGTGAGTTTCCATGGATGAAGAAGTAGTAAGGGTAGTAAGACAGCTCTCCCAGTCACATTGTTATTATGAGGAGGAAATGGAAAGCAGGAGAAACTGTACAGACATGTTGCAATTAGTGCAATTTCAAATAGTGTGATATTCAATTTAATGAGAATTATAAATTGATACCACGTTACATTTAATGCAAACCCAAATTCAGTTAATGCAAACGTAGCAGATGTACTGCTGCCAGTGGTGTTTTAAATGCTAAATTGGGAGATGGTAAGTTTTAGTTCCACCTTAACCTCAAAAAGATAGAGAGAGAGAGAAGGAGGGAGGGGGGGAGGAAGGTTCATTTTGAAGAACTGTAGCATAATACAAGAGATTGCAGGTAAGCTTTAAATATGAGTTATCCTCTCTTACTGTTAAACAATAGTTCATTAACAAAGATATTAAAATGTGTGTTTTAAAATGGTAATTGCCTATTTCCATCAAACTGGTACCAATTACCCAATTTTTCTCAGAAATATCACTTTGAGTATTGAGAATTTTAATAATAAACAATTTCTTAGGTTTGATTAATCACACCAGAACAGATCTACTTGAACAGCCCCTCAGCCCTTAAGATGAAAGATGACCAAATCACCTTGGGAGTACACTAAAGGATTTAATCACAGTGACACTCCTTATCCTGTTCAAGATGTATAGTTGCAAGAGTCTTCACACACACACACACACACACACACACACACACACACTTATGTGTATAAAACTTGTTAAAATGTAAAAATACAAAAAATAAGAAACTAATACAAAATAAGAAAAATATAAAAGGTAACAAAAATGAAAAAGGTAATATTCAATATTAACCTACTTAACTGGATTTATGACATACTGACATAGGCTAAGCAGAAGGCATGGGTTTCTACAACATGCTTGGCTAAAGTACATTTTGGCAGTTTGTGCTTCAGTGTGTTATGTCATTTTAGGTCAAACATAATGTACAAGATTTTAGACAGAAACTAAAAGCTACAACAGTAATTCGTCTGTTCTAAAGTGCTAGGTGTATGTGTACGTCTTTCTCTGTCTCTGTCTCTCCTTTCAAACATTTTTGCCTTTGGAGGGAATCTGTGTCTTAGGCGTCAATCCTCAATAATTTATACAGAGATATGTATTCCTTCACTGCCATCTGGTGGTCCATTTGTATACACTAAAAAATCAGAGGGTTTGTGTGTACAACATACTTGCTATATTTACATGACCCCAAGTTTATTGAAGTAATTATAATTAATAATTACTAATAAACTAATCACCCTGACTGGGCTGATGCAACAAACTAAATACATTTTAGCCTACTGAGCATTTTGAGAAAAAGATCGAAATCATAATTTGCTTTAATCCTTCGTTGAGCAAGCTACTGAATGTTTAGGCAACTTTTTTTTTCTTTTTCTTTTCCTAGTGTTTTGCAACAAGTACAGGATCCATTTTGTGTAGGAGGTTTTTTTGGTTGATCTATTGGTTGTGACAGAAATTCACCAACCAAGCCTGACAACATGGGCTAAGTGACTGGCCCAAAGTCACCCACTCAGTTTCCATTCTTAAGGTGGAACTACAACTCAGTTTCCTGGATTCAGGCCTGGTGTCTTAACCATTAGACCAAACAGCTTCTCAAACAGTGTAGTCAGCCTGAGGGGGGTCCTTGATGCTCTCTGAGCTTAGTTGTTTTCTTGCAGACATTTCAATACCCAAACTAGGTAACATCATCAATGCTCAGCAACATCTGCAAGAAAAAAACCAAGCTCAAAGAGCATCAAGGAATCCTCATTTCAACCCAGAGCCACAAATATTCTCCTTTTATTGGTGTAGAACTGGGGTCTCAACCTCTGGACTGCGCCCGACTAGTGAGCCATGAAGTGTTTGCAGTTGGGCTGCGAAACAGGGGGTCAGCATGTGAGTGCATCCCCACTTGCATGAATAATGGGCGTGTATGCATGCTTCATTCGCGTGAATGGTAGGCGCATGCGAACGGAGCTCGTACAAATGGAACTGCACATGCCATTCCCTTTTCTTTCCCCTCCCCCTGCAAGGCCAGAAAGCTTGGGGAATTCTGGTGTAGACAACATACCAGACTAAAATATGGTTGCCTAATATTGCAGACCCAGCTAGAAACCAAAATAACATCAAAATGTTGTTGCATGCATCATATTGTCACTGTCAGCTCTGGAAGCCATATTAGAACGGAAGTTTCCTCACTGCCACCTGTTTTACTTTTTACTTCTGATTTCTATTCACATGAGAAAGTATAGGGAGTGGAATGCATTTAGAGATAGTAGCAGTCTCTCCAGCTGGTGAAGGCCAGGATGGCGATTGATGTGCAGGAGGAAAGTTTAGAGATGGGTCAAGCTGGAATGGAAGGCGATTGGTTTAGGTGACCGGTGGATGAGAGTGGGGTTTGGGAATTTGATTTACTGGGGAAAACTTCGAAGCTTTCAGATTCAGCTTTTCCCATATGTGCCAGTATCTCTTCTCTAATAAAATGGAACTTTGAAGCAAGATGGTTTTGGAGTCCTTTTGTTCAGAGGGGTGTTTCTGGAACACTGACAGTCACTTATCCCCCACCCTGCTAGTCAGGATTAGTTTATGGCTGAGTGTATTATATGAACCGAAGTGATTGATTTAATAATGCCCCCAATCCTCTTATTTTTTACAAGAGTCCTGAAAATTTTATTCTTGTCAATGAACCCTCTCTGGAATTTATGTGATGATTATTAATTATCATGTTCCCCCCTCCCCCTCAACCAGGTCATTTTTATGTTGTTTTAAATTGTTAGTCTTCTGTTTTAATCCTTGTAAACTGCCCAGAGTCAAGTGTATTTAGTTTATTCCAATATGTGCACCCAGTCTGTGGCTAATAATCTGTGGCACCTCTTAATCACGACCCTGAAAGATAAATCCTCTAAGGACTGGTCATTTGTAGGAAAGGGCAAGTATAGAGACTACTTGCTTATTTTGTTGGTATTCTCAGCCTGAGACTGAAAATACAACAAAACAAGTTCAATGTTGGCTGGGCTTACAGCGCCCAAGGAAGTCCATCTGCAGAAAAATATATTAAATTGCTGCTCAGGCTGTCCTTGTTCTGATTCTTCAGTCCCAGCTGAATTGACTTGCGCTTGGTACAACTTCCCTAGGCTCAGCACCTGAAAAACAACAGATGGACATACTGGGCCAATTTATGACAATATCATTTTTACTCTGGCTATAACTAAATGACCACTTATCATAAGAAAGCTTTGATTTGCATTATTTTCACAGCTTTTGTTTAGAATAACTTTTCTGTGCAAATTAAACCTCAAGGAACTCTATACCACCTCCTACTCATGGCAAGAGTTTTGATTAGCACTGTGCAGAAGCATTCCTATTTTTATTCTGGATTTTTCCATTTGAGAGTTGTCAAGAGTTTGACATGTAGGTTTATGCTGGGAACTCAACGGATTTCTATGAACTGCTCTAGAAGTAGCCTCTATCAGAATGATTGATAGTTCTTGTCAAGGCTATGGCTTCTGGGCCTTTGAAGGCACCTTACATTGCAATTGCAGATTGCAGAACCTGGATCAAGGGTCTGAGGAGTGCTATGAGATCCAGTGCCAATGCAATTATTCCTGGTGAAAACAGCTCTTGCTGGAACATGACCGTGCAGCCTATCATTTGAAAGTGAATTGCTTAAGTTTTTCTATCTCACACCCCTGCTGCAACGCTGCACTGTATATTGAGCAAACTTGGTTTTAGCGTGGGAAGTGCAACAATGAGCAACGCGCTACCAAAGCGCTTTACTCTCCGTAGCAGTATTACTCGTCTCTTATTTATGCTGGACGGATTTTTTCCCCCCGACAACTACCTGAGCTATAGAAGTGAAGCGTTAGCGCGGCATTCCGTGGATTGTTTTCCGAGACACTGTCCCTTTTGTCAAATCCATCTCTCCGCCCACCCGTAAAAGCTGCAAAGAGTCGCTTGCCCGTTTGGGGGCTCTCCTGGCTGGTTTACGAGGCTCCAGGACTTCTAGCAAACTCCCGCAAGGAAGCAATTAAAAGCAACATGGCCGCGTCCGTTTGCAAGGTGCTGGTCAGCCAGGCGTTGAGATCTCTCTGCTTTCCCGGAGGGAGGAGGATCCTGGTGAGGTAAAGACTCTCTTGTCGCTTGGGAACAGCTTCACAAAGCGTGGCAATAACATTAAAAAGGCTGAAGGGGTGACAGTCCCACTGAAAAGTTCCTTCCAAGCGAAAGAGCCAACTAACCTCTCCGTACATTTAACTAACATTTTCTAACATTTAAAACTGCCCCGATTATAGTGACAGGCCTGACATTTCCCTCTCTGTCCCCCTCTCTTCCTAAAATATAACAGCAACCAGAGTCATTAAGAAGAGAGGAAGTTTGTTAAAATCTGTGACAGCCGACCAAATACAAGAAAATAGGAAGTGCTGACGACTATTAGAGTTCAACAAAGAGATGCCTCAAATTTAACTCTCTACTGTTAATTAATAGTCGGCAGTATTCTTGCAGCCTGGAGCAGGTAACCTCAACATTTGCCCAAAATGAATTGACCTGGCAGGAGGTTTGCAACATTTGACATGCACAGCTTTTGTTAGGGATCTTACATTTGGGTATGTTTAGGGCTTTGGTTTTATCACTAGTGATTTTTATTATATAGCTGGTGATCACTAGGGTAATATAAAGCCTGTCTTCTTTCATATTAATAATGAAACTCTATTTTATGTAAAACTGGGAAACCTGCCAGCTGTGAGTACTGTATAATAATTTTTAGATAGTAATTGGAATGTGATACGGCTGGTTCATTGGAATTTATGATCAGATTACAATTTGGAGTTCATAATACATCTTTGGTTTATGAGCAATACTAATAATAATATTAGATAATAATAAATACTGTAAAATGCAGGTGTAATGTTCTCCTTATATGGCATGTTTTGGAGAGGGCTTTCTGTTGTTTTGCAGCCTAGTTAATGAATCTATTTCTTTAAAGCAATGACCATTTTAGTAGTAGATAACTCAAGCAAACTATTTTGATGGCTCAGAAGTCATTTAATGCAAGATCAGGGAAGGAGAAAACAGTAGTGGCAAAAGAGGAATTGAGAAGAAAAGAGCTGTGAAAAATGGGGGGGGGGGAATTGTATCTAAAAATGAAAAAAGTTTAGGTATGGAGTACCCAAACCGTGGATCAGATCCCTCTGTGGGGCCACATGCAACTGGGAGTCATTGCTTTCAAAAATCAAACTTGCACAAACAACATTACAATCTTCCTCGCTCCCTCCCTCCCTTCTTCCTCTTTTGGACCTTCTGCTAATTTACAATAGTTTTAAACATATAGTTTATAGTTATAACTGTAATTATAAATACTAGGTAGATGTAATCATTAGAAGGCAAACTGTAAGTACCTTATTTATATTTGCCATACTGCATGCTATATGGGAGTGCCTGTTCTGAGTTTTACTCTCCATGTTGCTTGTGCAAGTTAACTATGTGGTCATCCAGGGAAAGCAGGAGTGAATATTGTCAGCACTCCCGATTTGCAAACCAGGTGTGTGGAAAACTTGTTCCAAGCTTTGCTTCTTGTTTTGCTTGTGCAAGCCTCAGTGGGAGATTAGAGTACCACAATAACTTGAGGATCTGTGTGATACATGGATCAAATTTGGATCATTAAAATAATTTTAATATTTAAAGCCCAATCATTTCATTCATGGAGAGCCATCATACAATTTTGTTTATTACTTTAGGTGTCATTGTCCTGAAAAGTTGGAGAATTCCTGATTATTAGAAAAGGCACTGCTATTGAAGTAAATAACCTTTTTAGAAAAAAATGATTATCAAAAGTGAAAGTTTTTAGCAATATAGACAGCATGCTACAATACAAAATTAAGGGTAGATTAAGATCCTTGGGGGAGGATTTCTGAGGAACCATCTTATCCCAATGGAATTAGCCCACCCTACCTGTGCCAGCAACAACAGGCATGCTGTGAATCCCATCAGCCAAGGAAATTCAGCCAGAGGGATCCAGAAGCTTTTTTTGCTGTGGCACCTGCTCTCTGGAACATCC
>JANHFK010001051.1:454973-469137 GCA_036250565.1 Sibynophis collaris
TTAAAACAGAGCTAATTCCGATTTACATCTTTATTAAAATTAGCTAAAAGGTGGGTTTTAATCATTTGAAAGATGAAAATTCTTTTTTCTGGTAAGTTATTTTTTTCATAGTAATAAACTTCTTGTGAACATCTTCTGTTCTTATAGTTGCTAACAGGAGAAGGAGATGCAATTCATACATATTATACATCGCTTGGTCCAACATAGATGCGGTTGTATGTGTCCTAACTTCTACTTAGTTATTTTAAATCAATTTAAAGACCTATGTAAATAATTACATTGTATTATTTTTAACATATGCAAAATTTCCTAGTCAAATTTATTATGTTTTATCAAATATTCTGTTGAATTCAATAAGGCTTACCCTTAGCCAAATTTGTACAGGATTGTAACCTTTACAAATTAAAAAGAGGCCCCCGACTAAAGCTAGAACCCCTAAATGTTTGCTATCAGTTCCAAAAACAACAAAAGGTATGCATTTATCTACCTCATCTACCCAGACCTGGAGTAAAAAATATTTATTTTAATACAATTGAACAACAGAAAAAGGCTCTATATATTTTCTTGTTTTTATGCTCTTCAGCTTACTCTTTATGCAAATCGAGAGACAAGGATTAACATTTTTTAAATCTGTTTATCCCTGTTCTTTAACATTGTGTCCTACTGTTTTTTCATCATAAAAAGGATAGGTAATGGATCGTGTTATTTTTTTAATTTCAAAATATATTCACAATAAAGCCAATTAAAGAGATTAATGTCAAACATTCTACTGAAAAGAGAATTGCAATGTTTGTCTTCATTATCATATTTTTCTTAAGAAAATGATATAAATGTTGTAATTTGAAGTGTCAATTGTAAGTGGAACAGAAGACTGTTTTTTGTTCAAAAGGCATTTCACAGGCACCAAATCATAACATTTCCTTAACTATTTTTATAGTATAAACTGTATACCTACAATGAAATTTCTGAAACATCTGTATCAATTTGGAACCAAAAGGGTGTGCCAAAAAAACCAAATTATTTTCAATTTGCAAATAACGTATACAAACTGAATGATAACTAACATTGCCTCAAAGCTCAGGTATGCATTCTTTTTCAGGCTGAGGGTACAACCAAGAATTACGTAGATTCTAGGAAAATAACTACATTTAAATTAAAACATTTAATGTAAATTACTTTCAAAGTATTTAATAGTTTTCCTTCTGTCATGTTAACAGTTACAATTGATGGCAATTTTTAAAAGTTTTACAGATTATATACTCATGATCTTAACTTTTTAATGGTTTGCAATTTTTGCTGTTATTTTCATATTCAGAACATTGAAGCAGATTTCCTGCTCCATTTATTTCCATCTTTCCATTTCTCATATTTACCCTTCCATTTTTATTCTTAAACTGGATTAGACCTACAATTGTTCATCAGGGCCAAATCACCCTTCAAACTTTTCCAATTCAAGGGTTTATTATTTAGCATTTTAAAGAATCACATTTGTATTTAAAATTAAAAAAAAAACTTTTCCATGACAAACTGCTGCAGGAAATCAAGGAGCAAGCAAGGAGCATTTTCTCCAAGATCACAAGACACTCTTACTATGTATTGTGCTTGGGTTTTTTGGTCATAAAACGAGCCTCCAAAGTTGGTCTTGTTTATTCCACAATGGTATCCCAACCCATCCATAATGAAAACAGTAAAATGCAACCCATTTGGCTTCAACCTGATTTTACCGATCAAGAGAACGCTTTTGAGCAGCTTCACAACAGACATTCCTCAGAAGGTTAATCACAGCTCTAGGGTCGTCACTCTTCATTATAGCACTCCCAGACACAATCATATTTGCACCTGCCTAAAAGCAAATCCCATGACACTGCATAAGAATTTTTAAAATAAACATGCAATAATGAATTATTAACTATAGAAAATTCTGAAACATAATGTATACATTCTAACAGAAAACAAACTACAGTTAACCAGATCAGCACCTTTAATTATACTTTCCTTGTTACTCCTAATCAGCAAGAAACATCAAGGTTTGTCAAAAGTATCAAATGAATACTCAAATGTTTTGCAAAAAAGTTACTTCTATATTTAATCAGAATGAAAAAAAAGTTTAATATTAAACTGAGATTTAAAAAACTGGATTACCTAGACATAAAAAGTTCCAATAATTAAAATTTTTCATTTAATATGGACTGTCTCTTAGTCTTACCTCTGCACATTTATGTATAGTATCAGGCCCTACACCACCATCTACTTCAATATCCAAAGAAGGAAACTGGGTTCTCAGCCAGTGAACCTAGTTAGCAATGCAGAAAGAACAACATCAATTACGTTTTCTCATGATATACAAAAAATATACATCAATGTATAGTATGAACAGTCTCAATTAAAATGTTTAAGGTTGTTTTCATTACTTTTTCATAATGCTGGGATTTTTGAAATAATTGTCAAACTTACCTTTGGCATCATATCTTCCATGAACTTTTGTCCACCAAAACCAGGTTCCACTGTCATAACTAAAGCCATGTCTATCTGATTGGTCCATGGTGCTAAAAAATCTACTGTGGTTCCTGGTTTGATAGCCAAACCAACCTAAAGAAGAAAAGGGCCAAAATATTAAAACAACTTGTATCCTGAATCTTTTAGAAAAGAAACAAAAAGATTCAAAGTTATTCCCACTAGATAGTAGTAAAAATCCCTGCCAAATAAATTTTCCAATGGCAAAGAAAAAAATAGATTACTTCCAATGTACAACTACTAAGGTAATGTTTGCTTAAGAGCTGAGGTGGCGTAGTGGTTAGAGTACAGTACTGCAGGCTACTTCAAGATCTGCAATTCAACAGATCGAATCTCACCGGCTCAAGGTTGACTCAGCCTTCCATCCTTCCGAAGTGGGTAAAATAGGACCCAGATTGTTGGGGGCAATATGCTGATTCTGTAAACCGCTTAGAGAGGGCTGTAAAACCACTATGAAGCAGTATATAAGTCTGCTATTGCTATTAATGTGCTCAGGGAGTTCAGAATTCTATGGACGCATTGGTCTTAAACTTGTGATTAAACAGCATTCATTAAGCACTCATAGTGATTGGTATGTATGTGCAAAGTGTCTGATTTCAAAGTATTTTAGTGTTTGCGCTCAAAGAAAAAAACACCACTGTTCTAAATTTAAGACAAAATGGTGTGGGTGTGTATGTGTGATGTCAGTACATATTGCTTTGAGTACCTTGACATTTGTGAAGGGGAGTTTTTCTAAACTGTTCAGACCATATAGATATGAAGTAAATTGGCTTCATCTTTGCTGCTATGGGCTGGAGCTAGCTAAGAGGAGAACAGGAATCAGGGTGAAATGTTTTGTGTAAGCAGATGTAACATTCTAGAGTATTCTTGTTGAAGTTCATTTTTCAGAAATTCTCATTCCAAAGTATACAATACGTAACATATATGTGCTACAGGTACTGCTGTGATGATACAAATGCAGAATTACACTGATGTATACTTTTCATAGGTAGAGAAGTGTACTTTTGCAGTTGCCAAGTTACTCATGAGCTATGTTAAAGTGATTCTAGTGCTGTCTGCTCTGTTGGATTTAATTCTATGGCTTTTAATGAGGCATGCAAAATTATTGTCTTCCAACTTTTTATAGGTCGGATGGTAAATAGCAGCAAGCAAGGACTGTTGTTCACTTAACATTTGTGGCCTAAGATAACCAACTGGGGAGCAAAGTAAAAGGCTTGTTTTGAGTTATTATGAACGATGGGAAAAGTTGAAAAGTTTCAAGTGTTTGTTCCATTCAAACAGAAAACACTCAAAACTTTTTGAGAAATTTCCTGCAAGAAAACTGGCAGTTAAAAGTGTCTAATGGAACATTTGGAATGGAACTCTTTTGTTCCAAAGAGAACAAAACATTAGCAAGCCAGAAACAAGTACATAGCACAATGAATATAAGAGATAATCTACCTTATCAAATTTAGTTGAGCTGATCATGTTAGAAGTAGGGGAACAGGTCCAGGATATATATGGGTTCAAACACCGACATGCATACATATGACTCTGGTTGCCCATATCCTAACTATATTCATGAATATATTCGTTACAAATACTTTTTAAACAATGTAACACAAGAATTCCTACTGTTACCAGAAAAATAATTGAAAGCACCTGTAAGTACTAAGCACCCAACATCATAGCTCTGTCACATCTCTTTTTAAGCTTAGCCTCTAAGATTCAAGTTATTCTGCTCCTTGTATCCAACAGATATATATCTAAGAATTCAATCACAATTCAATCTAGTTCCGTCTTGGGCACAAAACCAGTCACTTTTGGTGACCTTGAGCCATTACTTTTATCAGCCCTAGGAAGAAGGCAATGGAAAAACACTTCTGAAAAATCTTACCAAGAAAACTGCAGGGACTTGTCCAAGCTGTCTCCAACAACTAAGTCCAGCCCCCCCTCCCTTGAGCTCCACTGACCCTTAATCAAACCCAAAGCCGGTACTATCCATTAGTTGAAAAGAGGAGTTTACTAAATTCTAACAATTCCAAACCTCTCACCTTCATTCCATTTTCTCTTATATCTTTGATGAGGGCCCCTGGATTATCAGTAGCTTCTATATGAAAGGTATACTGATTTGCACCGGCTACAGCCATAGGCTTTACCCACTGTTCTGGTTTAGCAACCATCATATGCATATCTAGAAAGAAGAAAATAAGATCAGACTGCCTATTTTCCAAATCACTCAACCAGAACACAGTCCCAATTTATAAAACATTGTCTATCTTGGTTTTAGGATATAAAAGATATAAAGGATAGGAACCAGAGGTAAGTTTTTAGCACTCAGTACTCAAGTACATATCTAAGACTCTTTCCCTCAAATACTAACATATCAATCTATTTTGGGGATTACTAATACCTTAAATTCAAGAAAAACCTTGTTAATATGCTTTTCACCTATCCTTCAGAAGGCCTTGGATATATCTCATTAACCCTCAAAGCAGCTATTCACCTGGATACCCAATTTTGTTACTATTAGAGCTGCTCACAACCCTTGCTTGTGCCACTGGCATGCCATCTAGTGAGGGGAACCCCTTACTACCTCAGCTGATGGCCTCTTCTTCTTGTCCAAGCAGTCCTGACCAACCCCAGAACCCACTAGAGCAGCAAGGCAAGAAGTGTTTTAAGAAGTGTTTTAACGTGTGGATTTTAAATAATTATATGATCAATCATGATCCAACTGATGCTGTAATCACTATTCAGTAAATGCTGTAATCACTATTCAGTAAAAAAAAAGGAGAGGCTGGGCTTTAACCACATTAGTATCCTCATTTAATTTTTGCACATCCATGGAAAATGAAAACAACCCAGATTTTTTTAAAAAACAGTAAAATTCTACTCTTTGAAAAAAAGTTACTTGCCCCTCCTTTAAGTCTGTTCTAAAATGGACTCCAGAAACAACTAGGAAAGAAAGGTAAAATGATTGGGATGCCAGAAGCTGCAGCAATGCTGCTTTCCTAAGATCCATTTTTTAAAAAGTGTACTGACGTGCCTGTGTGTGTAAGTAAATAAAAGACAAGAGGTCTTATTAGGTTTAAAATGGGCACTCATGATTGTTGTGTGCACTGGTACCATACTTCTTACCTCAGATTAACATTTAACAGAATAAAATATTAAATACAATATTGATTATAAACAGCAAAACCCTAAATCCAAATCATTTGGCTTTTTTGCAACCCCCTCATCTTAAGAACAATTTGCATTGTTTCAACCTTCTCTTTGTCCTGCACAATTTCATGTCATAGTAACAAAGAAAAAACTGTGATATATGTCCCACTATATTTTAAAGAACATATATACAGTAGCACATATTAGCCAAGATATCTAAAATACACTAATGTTCCTTGAAGAGAGACTCTTCAGTTATACTAACACATTCTGCAAAACAGCCTTTTGGAAGTTTTAAACCACCTTCAGATGGCAATTCTACAGCTCAAAACAATGCTGAAATAAGGAGAAGATAATTCAAATGTATCTCATTCCAAGTCTAAAATTAACCTAAAATTAATAAAGAATAATAGTTTACCAAAAAAGGACTGCTGACCCAGCTGCTTCCGAAGGCTCTCTACAACAGGATGGCCAAAAGTTATGTTTGGAACAAAATGCCTATCCAAATGGGAAAAAATAACAAATCCATTGTGAAACAATTTTTGCTGGACTATTTCAATATATGCACAATTTTAAAAATTAACTAGTAATTAATTTACTGATTAAATACTAGTAAAATTCCTGTAATGACAGAAGAGCAAAGATCCTTAGCATTGAAAGGACCTTCAACCAATGGCAGTAGTTCATACTTGTGGTGGAATCCCAGTTAGACTGGAAGGAGGGGTTGGGGGGAGCAAACTTAAGAGTCCTTGCCACCTGCAGAATGCCACTCAAGAACTGGAAACCATTGCAATCACCCTATGCAGAATGAGATCTTATATTGAATTTTATTCCAAAATACCAGTATATATTGACATAGCTACAATCTACAGCTTTAATTCTATATATGATCAGTCTCATATTCCATTGATTTTAATGGGAATTATTTTGCAATGTGTTTGTAAGAAACAGATACCCAGTTCCCAAACTTGGTAAATCTCTCTCCTTTGTAAATCACGGCTAACTGGTTATTAATATTTTACATCAGTTTCTTGCCAATTATATTTTTAACTAGTTGAGTTATTGCAAGAGAAAACTTTCCTCTAAACCGAGGAAAGGCATTACACATTTAAAATGTCTTCTGACTCTATAGTTTTAGTCAGATGCATCAGCAGCATTTAAAACTCCTAAGAAATTATCAATACTGAAATATATTTTGATTGACTCTAAATAGACACTATTTTACCAATTAGAATATTAGTTATTTGAAATAGCTATAACAGTGTTGGTGAACCTGCTGAAATGGGTGCTTGAAACCAGAAAAGTAGTTGTCCGGTATGCATGTGCGCACTGGAAACCAGAAGATAATCTTGCCAGCACACGCATGTGCACTGGGCAGCTGCTCTTTTGGTTTCCCGTGCTCCCGCGCGCGTGAAGACCAGCTGGCTGGCACGCCAGAACCTGGAAAAGCAATGGGTGACGGCTCCCGTGCCTTGAGAGATGGTTCTGTGTGCCACTTCTGGCATGTGTTCGCCATCACAGAGCTATAATATACTGTGTGCACAATTAGACAAGGTGTATTTTTGAGGATTATTTTTATAATTGAACAATTACAGTGCCCTCAGTCAATCCAAAATGTTAATAAACCTCATACCTAAATATTTAAGAAAGTAAAAATGAGGTTTTGGCTTTCTTAGGAGAATATCTATGTGTGCACAATTATTGAGCAACTATTAGTGTGCAGAATTAATATACAACTAAATGAAAAATGAAAATTTGCCCATCTTGTTTATTTGCATCTGTGAGAATAATAAACAACCAACTCAAAATGTACAAATACACATTTCTGACATTTCACACCAAAAAAAATCAGTGACCAATATAATCACCCTTCTTTTCAATGACAGTCATGGAGTTTCAGTTTTTTGATCGGTTGACAATCAACTTTTTGTGCAGCAGCAACGATTACCTCCCAAAAACTGTTCAGAGAGGTCTATGTTTTCCTTCATCGTAAATCTCCTGTTTAAGAAGGGCTCACAAGTTCTCAATAGGTTTAGGTCATGTGAAGAAGGGGGCCATGTCATTCTTTCATCTTTAAGGCCTTTACTGACTAGCTATGCAGTGGAATACTTTGAAGTATGCAATGGAGCATTGTCCTGCATAAAAAACATGGTCTTCTTGAAAGATGCAGACTTTTTTCTGTATCACTGCTTGAAGAAAGCATCTTCTAAAAAGTGGCAGTAGGTTTGAAGTTGATTTTGAATCCATCTTCAACCAGAAAATGTCCAACCAACTCATTTTTAATAAAACCAGCCCATACCAGTACCCCACCTCCATCTTGCTGGCATATGAGTCAAAGTGGAGCTCTGTCCCTGTTACTGATGCAGCCACGGGCACATCCAACTGGTCTGTCAAGAGTCACTTTCAGCTCATCAGTCCATAAAACCTTTGAAAAATCAGTCTTCAGATATTTCTGTACTAAGCATGGATCATAGCAAAATATTTGACTAATAAAGATTTGTTCATTTATTAGTTTTAAAACTTTTAAAAAACTAAACTAAAATGATAAATAGTGGCTTCCCCTGTGCTATGGACTTTATAAGACACAATAATAAAAATAAAATATGGGGCCAAATATGAAATGATTTGACTTGTTTTCTAGGTATTTCAAAAGTAAAAGTTCTGTTTTTTTCTAGTTCATTTGAGTGTGCTGCACTGTAGCCCATTTACACATTTTCTTTTCTATGATTGGTTAACCTAGAAAGGGTTTAAATTTTTGTATGCCAGCTGCAGTGGCCATAAAGTTAAATCACATGACTGTTTTGCCACAACAACCATGACCACAACAATCCAGCAGTCCTGCTTGCCATCATAACCCAGGACCATGCAGATTGTTAACCAAGGACTATGGGAAGAAGAGGGAATCCCAGAAAAATAATTAAGCAGGTGAGAGCTATGGATGAGTGCCATGGGCAGACACTAGGGAACATGTCAGGATGTTACAGGTGGGTGGATGAAAAAGCAGTGGAAGCAACTTGCAACATCCTGACAGCTTCTCTATTGACTGTTTGTGGCAAGCCAGCAAGGAAGATTGCAAATGATGACCTCATGACTGGAGGATGCTGCAATGGTTGCAACTATTAAATCCCCCTTCTCAGGGTTGTCATAACTTTAAACAGTTGCTGAATGAGGGCTTGTAAACCGAGGGCTACATATATTGCTTCCAGGAAGTAGTCTGCATTATCTTCCCTCAGGTTCCAGCCATAACTAAGCATTGCTAACAAAATACTGCTTTCCTGGAAACAAAGTAGCCAAACGAAGTGACGATATATCGACTGACATGGCTAACGGCCAGTTGGCAAGATCCCCATCCTTTATGCAGCTCTTCCCGTGACTGAGGGCTGTCGCCCACCCATCCCAGCCTAAACCTGCTGGCACTGAGCATGCCAGGAATTTGCTTTTTGTTTCACAACACAGCAAAAGTGACGTTTGACTGACCGAGAGTGCTGTAAAGCAATATGGAGCCGTATATAAGTCTAAGTGCTTGTTGCTATTAAATATTGCACAAGAACACCGTACTTTCCTCCTTCCGTTCTATTCCAGGAAAGGTTCATTCATAAATAGGAAAGCTGCCCCGAGCCAATCAGAAGGGCGATTCTTATTGCCCTCTCCCCCGCCCACCACGACCGTCATCTACTACTAGAGAGCCGAATGACAGGGGTCGGCCGCCCCCGCGAGGAAAGAAGGGAGGGAGGGAGCCTGTCCCAGGCGCTCGGGCGAGTTACCCGTCCATTACATCCAGGTGCAGGTAGTCTGCGCCGCAGTCCATCATGCGCCTGCATTCGTCTCCCAGAGCCGCCAGGTCGCTGTTCAGAATGGACGGACCTATCCGGCACCCCGACGCCATAACTATCTCTCGGAGGCTCAGAAGCGGAACTCACTCCGAACCGGAAGCAACTCGGGCTTCGCCAGTCCGCGGAAGGCAGTTTTGTGGGAAATGTAGTTTTCCTCTTCGTTGAAGGTGTGGCTTTGAAAATGGCCGCTTAGGCCCTGAAGGAGCTCACCTACAAAACGTTAACCGTGAATTAGTCTACTTGGTTCGGCTGGGGAATCCCGAAAATTAATCACCTTGATTTGTAGGTCAGCGTCTTGTGTGGAGTTTTTCAGCTGTTTAGACCTCGGGAAGCCCCAGAAGGGAGGATGAACCGACTGGCTCTTTCCCCACCTTACTTGCTTTCTCCGTGCGAATAGAGAAAGGAATAACAACCGGGTTGCGGACACTTAATTTCGAAATCTAAAGCACGGGATATGCCGTGATATATATCTCTCCATCTCTATATACGAGACACTCACACACATATAAGACATGTACGGTATGTACGTATGTATGTCTCGTATATAGGAAATGCATGTCAGGATTAGTCTCGAGAGAAAGGTGGCAAGTCTCAAGAAATATTGGTCTGCGATGGGATATAAGGGGTATCTTGCTGGTTATGTGCAGTTACAAAATAACCAAAATTATTTCTTTCATATAAAATTCAGAAGTCTTGAAATACATAATAATTTTCAGGGGGGGAAATAAAATTTGAACTGAAACAATTTTTAAATTGGGAATAATTCCAAAAATTTTAAATGAAAAATATCACAATCTTTTGGCTAAGAAACTGATTAAAGTACATGCTGATAGAGCCCAATGCTGGAAAAGTGAAACTGCTGACAAAACAAGATTGGGAGATCAAAATAGTTTAATATGCAGCAGTGGCAAAACTGAATCAGAAATTGCTCCCTTACAATTGCTCCATTACAAGCCAGATTTAAACATTTAGAATCCATTTCTAGGAAGAGTCAAGAAACTAATTAAAAACAACAGATTAAGTGACTTAAACAGAACAAAGATCTCCAGTGGTTTATATTAAATACTAAAACATAGCATAAAAATTTAATTTATGCTTAGTGGCTGGAGAAAAAGAAGGAAAGTGGAAAATGTGTTACTAAATTCTTCACAATTTTTTAAATTTATGCTCTATTTTTCCTTCTGCCGTTTGTTCATCCTGTTTTGTTCTCTTAAGTTTATAATATATTAAAATTTATTTTTTTATGGATTAATCCAATAAAATAGGAATTTTCTGAATTGTGCATATTTTATGTGCACAATTCCTTAAGCAGAATCAGGATCATTTAAAGCCCCATACATGGAAGTCACATAAAAGTCTTAAAATTATTTATCACCGTTGTCTTAAGTACAAAAATACCTTCAGATATAATGATATAATTGTAGACAATTTATTTTTGCATTTTCAAACAAACTATTATAATCTCTTTCATAAACTTAATTCAGACATTTCTATAGTTTATTTTACTCTTCATCTTTGGTCATCTGATACACTTTACAGATCTATTAACATTTTAATTCTATATCTTTTGATCTCATAGTTTTAAACATTTTTTAATTTTCAGGTGGGCTTTCATTTCCATTTTTAATTATAAATTAGCTTTAATGTGTACAGATTGATTTCAAGGTTCACATAAATAAATATTTTCTCAATTTCAATATATTTTTTCAATAGTTAATATGGCAAAATAGCCCTTCTTTCACTCCTTAAATATAGCATATATCAATGCAAAGATAACATTCCTCTGATTATCCTGAGATCATTTATTAACCATATTGATTGCTGCTATAAACAATTGAAACATTTTATACCTTATCCCTTGATAAATATTTTGAAATACAGAATTTCTTTGGCAATCGAAGTATTCACTAAATTGAAATCTTTGCAGAGAAAGCTGTTTTGGACATTTAAAATTACTTGTTTCTGAAGATAGTACTAATTTATATTTTTGAATGCCAATTCTTCCTTTTAAAACTGTAAAATTCTACAGAAGTTATAATCAAACCAAGCTTTAATATTTCTAGGGAATCCTACAGCAGCATTCTTCAACCATATCTGATGGCATTCTTATGCATGTACATATAAACATGAATACTGCAACATTCAGCACAGTTATGGTCACGTTAAGAAAAACATATATAAATGCTGAGATTATACAGATTAGCAAGACAATAATGTTCCCTTTCTATAAAACTGGACAAGGATTGGGCACCGCTTGAAAAAAATATTGGGAGGCACATGTTGAAGGAGGAATTTACAGGAAACTTGGGAGTATGGCTGTAATTTCATAACTTGGTATCACAGGTTTTTTAGAAAGGGACATATTTTAATAATGCCGATAATATGTTAATATAAAAATCTAAAACAGCACAGACATTTTTTTAAAAACAATACTATTCACACATAAGGCCTCTAACACTAAGCAAAATTAAGTTTCTTCACAGCAGATACATACTTATCACTTATCAGTATAGCAATAGAAGAAAGCAATAAATTCTTAGAGTACAATTCTATGTGCCTTAGGGTTAGTTAGTACAATGCAACTAAAAGAAATACACAGAAAAACACATGCTTGTATCACAGTAAATTGCTTGAGCAGTCATAGCTATTTTAGACTATTTTTTAAAATGTTTTTTAAAAAAATAACGTAATTTTAAATTGCAACTTAAACAAAATTACAATAGGCAATTTTTGAGGTTTTATTATGGCTTGCTAAAATGGATTCAGTACTTTACTCTGGGTCACACTAAAAATGAAATGTAATAACTGACTTTGATACAGAGATTCACAGTCATTGTTCCTAAAATGTGGTTTTCAATGTGCCTTATTTGTGTTCTGTGCATTAATACATATATGAGATGTACATTCTACAGTAGCCAAGAGAGAGATTTCAAGAGCTTTGGAGGATGTTTAGGTGAAAAATCTTTAGTATGTTTATTCCTCATTATTGTATAGCCTCTGCCCATTTCCTTTTGACTGTTTTAATAGTAGAATCAACATTCATCTTCTTAGTTTTCATTTAATACAGTATATTCCCATTTTTCCTAGTGAAAATAAATTATTTGAAAAGGCAGGGGAAAAGCCCATTCTATTGGATCATGACATGTTTCATTCTTCATATTGCAGGACATATGCTATCCAGAGCACTATTTAAAAAACACTAAGGCTGTGTGGAGTTTCAGATTCAGTGTAGAAGAGGCATTTCAGAATATGTGAGAATGTAAATATGGCATCTGTCTATTAAAGCAGCCATGTAACCTACTTTTACAAAAACATGCAGCTGCTTTAATGAAACACAGACAGTGCTATATTAATGATCCCGTGCATTCATGCTTCTGGGCGTTCCAAATTAAATCTGAGGCACTATACATTTTAAGTATGTTAAATGTGCTGTCAAGACTGATGCATATTCTCTTTGTTTAGCTTGCTTTCGGAACAGAATTTAGTAAAGACATTCCTATTGTTAAAAATTGTCCAAAAAAAGATATAGTAGCCACAACATCAATCTTTCTCTCTCCCATAATTGGAATGACTCCCCCATACCCAGCATGGGGTTTTTTTCATCCCATGAAAAAATACACATAGCTGGATTGATGGACGTCACACATTTGATGGAAGGAGTTGCTTATGTCACTTTTATCTGACTAGAAGACTTCCAAGGTCCCTTCCAATTCTGTTATTCTATTATCTGTTTTCAAGGTCATTTCAAAGAAGACAACCAAAATTGGAGCATGCATGCTAGAAAATGCATGCCCTATCTAAAAAAAACCCTTCCTCAACTTTAGAAGTTTTCAACATGAACTGTATTCAGTTATATCAATATATGTATAAATGCACATATATAGTAATGAATGTTGATTTCCTTCAAATAGATAGTTGTTGCTGAAAAGTATTTACGGTATGTAAAATGTTAGTATACATATACACTTGGTAGCTGCAATATTCAGTGTCCACCAGTTAATCTGAAACCTTCATCACAGGCAGAAAACCAGAAACTGATACACACACAAAATAAAGAGAAAAAGAAAATAAATTTTCTTTTTAAGAAAAAAAATTCACACACGTTTCCCAATCCAACACACTTCTATTACAAGCAGAAAGAATTACTGTGAGTTTGAGATAAAAAAAGTAGTAAAACATTTCATTCTATCATCATGTGGCCGTATTTAAACCAGCAATACTTTTTGACTCTTCTTCACTTTATATACAACCATTCAGTAAATGTAAGGGATATAAATTTACAAAATTCATTTGAATAGATGATTCTTCAGTCTTCCGAAGCCAATGAGAACCCCAACATAGAAGTAAATCAAATTATAGATTTAGCAACATTTAAAAAGTATACAGTTATATGAACTTTAACAATAACAACAGAGAAAGCAGCACACCCCGGAATGTAGAGGTTAGATTGGTTTAAAGCAATGGGAGTTAATGAGAACAGTAAAATCTTTAATTTTGCCAAATCTTTTTGCTGCATAGCTTCAAAAGACCATCCTCCACTAATTATGAAATATAGCAATAGCACTTGGACTTACATACCACTTCATAGTGCTTTACAGTCCTCTCTAAGCGGTTTACAGAGTCAGCATATTGCCCCCAACAATCTGGGTCCTCATTTTACCGACCTCGGAAGGATG
>JANHFK010001051.1:478931-489884 GCA_036250565.1 Sibynophis collaris
ATTTTTTGTCTTGCGACCTGAGCTTTTTGTGTATTGCTCCTTTCCCCCCATCTTCCATGGGAGCTGTGGCCCCTCCCATCTCAAATAGTTGTGCCAAGTCACACACCCCTGCTGCTCCTAGTTCTTCTGCTTCCAGAAGGGATTTGTGTTCTTTTATAAAGGTTTCAGCCTCAATAGTAGTATTTATTTTAATTTTATCCCCCTTCCAGAAAATCAACATTGTTGGAGTTTCTGAGGTAGAGGAAGAGGAGGAAGAGGAGGAAGAGGAGGAAGAAGGAGAGGAAGTGATGTTGGCTTTTTAAAAATAATGACTAATGCAACAATTAATAAAAGAAAAATAAAGCAACAGATAAACTTACAAAACTAAAATTACACAGTCAACTCATATTTGAATTCTATAAATGATGTAATAACATTATGCAACAGGAAATTAAATCTTTTTGATTGAACAATTAAAACTGAAGATAAAATGAATCAAAGTGATCCAAAAAAAGGGACTAAATGGAATAATACAGTGAGTATGAATATCTTAACAAATTGCAATATGTATGAAAATTGGCTCTTGTATAAATAACAATCATAGCACATGGACAAAACCAGACTATACAGAATATTCTTGAATTTTCCTCTCAGTATGTCATAATACAGTATTTTTAATTTTTTAGCCCGGTAGGTTGATTTAAATATCTTGCCAGCTTCAGACTAAAATATTGATTCCCCTAGAGTATACCTCTTGGGAGTCAAGATTGTTCAAACTGCTCTTCCATTTCTATAATTGTTTATTCAACTATTAGCTTAGCCTGCCCAGAGCCCATTGTTAATATAGCCTTCTATGGAAATCCATTAGAGTGTAGTTTCTGTTAGAAGAACCTTTCCATCTTGAGTCAAACATGTCAACTAAAGGGAAAAAATATATTCCTGATCAATAAATAAAAATACTTGCCCATAGCTTCATCTCCACCTTGGTTGTACCAACTTCTGGTAGGCCTCTTGGACACTGATTCTGATACCTATCTCAAATGATCTTTCCCTCCTTGGATGAAGAACAGCACCCATTTTTCTTAACAATATCTCTATTCTTTAGCAGTTGGTTTGTGGATGTGGGGCAAACAATTTTAAACCATGATCATTTAAACCAGTGGATTAATTGTTCTATGGTGTCATACAATTCTACTACAAATAAAGTATGTCTTTAGTTCTTTGAGATGAGCTCTGTATGATTAGGCTCTCACCCCACCCTTCTCCAGACAATTTGGTTACCTTTTTTTTGCTAGGTAACAACAACAAAAAATCATAATTGTCCCTTCTTGATGCAGCAGTATCAACCTGTTACAACCTGTTTTAGTTGTGTGGTTCCTCCTACCTGGGCAAAACTGGATATTTTAAAAAATAATTTCCTTTTTTAGATTAGGGCTTCAAATGCTGAATTATTACTTCTTGTCCTAAATGAGCTTTTTTGGTTTAGCCTTTAAGAAAAATAATTATACAAATATGAAAAGGACGATGACACAGACCAATGTAAATGTACAAGACTATCATATTTGAATGTAAAAAACAACATGACAGCCTAAATACACTATGTGGCGTAATTGTTCCTATTATTTTCTTCACTGGGAATTGCTTGTTCTAAACCTAAACCTTAACCACTACATCTAACTGGCTCTTGT
This sequence comes from Sibynophis collaris, assembly GCA_036250565.1. Lineage (NCBI taxonomy): Eukaryota > Metazoa > Chordata > Lepidosauria > Squamata > Sibynophiidae > Sibynophis > Sibynophis collaris. The sequence goes on from JANHFK010001051.1 coordinate 480,599, forward strand.
GTAATAGGTATACTATTATAGGATGGCATCCTTGGTCCTTTGAACTTTATCAGTTGCCAAACAACCCAACAACCAAATGTTCTAATCATCTGCTACCTTTCCCTGGAAGCTGTCTCCTCTTCTCTTCTCAGTCAAGAGAAGGACTGTGACTCCTTAGAAGTGGCCAGCTATTATAGTATAGGAATATTCAGGAAAACTATGTGTATTTTGCAATAGATGACTGTGTGCCTTTGAGAAACTCTTGACACCTGACAACTGCCTATGCTAGTCCCTGCATTGTCCTTGGCAAGGTCTTTCAAAAGTTGTTTGAAAAGCTACTTCCCAGGACTGAAAAACGTGACTGACCTGAGATCTTCCAGATGGCTTTGTACTTAAGGAGGGCCTAGAACTCAATTTCCTGGTTTCTAGTCAGATGTCTCAACCAATCTAACTGGCTCTTGTGTGACAAGTATGTTATTGTAACATGGCATCCTTTTCTGTATGATGGATTTTTAAAGGGGAAGATGCTGGTGGGCTTGAATATGTAAGGAAGAAGTAAGATTGGAGTATCTGGGATCATTCTTTACCTATATTTTGATGAAACAATAGGAGAAAACAAAATACAAGTAGGCAGGCTTTAAAACATTTCTAGCTTCCAGATTGAGCCTAGTATCAGAGTAAAGCAAATTACTTTTTGCAAATTAGAGTAATTGCTTCTGATTGCAGATGCTGGCAGTAAGGAAGTATTGACAAGTTGTTGAAGGACATATTTGTGTCTGCCCTGTTTAGTCAAAGTTGTCAGGCTGATCCGAATGCAATAGAAAGTTCTTCCCCTGTGGTACTGGAATATTAATTTAATAAAGTTAATCTGATCAGCTTCTATACAGACAACTTCCACCTTCTCCTTTGTGTCTTGCAGTAAAATTATTGTTCTGTAAGTATACCTTAAATAAAAGGTGAAAAGAATGTTTTTTAGTATTTCACATAACCCAAAAAATAAATAAAGAAAAAAACCATATTATATTTTCAACAAAACAATTTTATTATTATAGTTGGAGAAGATTCCTTGAAATATATGAAGAGATCCATCTGAGATAATGCTGAATACGTCTTTCCAGGGTTGATATTATTAGCAATTTGATGGCGTAAGGGTTAAGATTTGCCTCATGCTTGCTTCCTCTTAAAAAGGTAGACATTGCCAGTAAGATATTTTCTACAAATATCTGAATTTTAACAAAAAATGAATAAAAGTTTTGGAAGGGACCTTGGAGGTCTTCTAGTCCTCCAACCAGTGGTGGGCTGCAATTTTTTAAACAACTAGTTCTCTGCCCTAATGACTAGCTGGGTGGGCGTGGCTGGGTGGGTGTGGTCAACTCAATGTCACGTCGAGGGGCACTTCACCTCGCCTACCCTCTCATGACCATGGGGATGCTGCAACGGTCGTAAGTGTGAAAAATGGTCATAAGTCACTTTTTTCAGTGCTCTTGTAATTTTGAATGGTCACTAAATGAACTGTTGTAAATCAAGGATTACCTTTTGCTTGCAAAAATCTTTCTCCCACCCAGGAGAAAAAATCATTAATTCCATTTGCACCACTTAAATCATTAGATCCATTTGCACCACTTACCAGCTGGTCTCACTCACCTCACAAGATATCCTTAGGTAATCATCCAGATTTAAGGAAAGATCACATGCCCCCAGAAAGGCAGTAAAAAAATCAGACAGAATGCCAAGCTTGCATCCTGCCTCTCAGCCATTTCTTCTATGGCTATGCCAACCCTTCTGTAAATAGCTGTTCCAGCCATGTTGGAAGTATACTCCAAAAAGCTTAAAACAACTCTTTAACAATCTTTAAGAAAGTAAAGTCCCAGGAATAAAAGTACCACGAAAGACTCCGGAGAAGCAGTTTTCGGCATAATTGTCCTAATGTGGTCATGGGACCATGGGACCCTGCAAATCAGTAGTGGGTTCCTATTAGTTCTGTCCAGTTCTTAGAACCAGCCCACCCACCCAGACGTCTTCACTGATGCTCTGCGCATGCGCACGCTCCCATTGTGAACTGGTAACGAAGGTAAGTGGAACCCATCCCTACTGTAAATGGCTGTAAATGGGCCATGTTGCCAAATTAGAACTTTGAATCTGGGTTGTAAGTAACCCCAAGATAGGACTGGCAGAACTGATAGTGGGCTGAGGACTTACTGTAATATAAAGAGCATTGTAATCAAGCCATTTACAAAAAGAGCTGATATAATTCTGACAAGCACAAACTGCTAACTCTGTACAACCATATTGTTATGATTAATCTATATGGACACTAACCGTATGTGTATACAAGATTAACATAGTAGTTAATAGTAGGAACAAATTGAAGGAGCATCTTTATTTTTAAAAGCCTCCAGCATGTACTTGAAATATATTTGTTAGTAATGGGTGATGAATGTTTCATATATTCCTATTGTCAAAAATACAATGGGAATGAGAGAAGAAGAGAATTGCTCCAACAGATAATCTAGATGGTTTGGCAGCTTTGCTCCACACTGCTTTTTGAATTCTATTTTGCCAATAAAGGTTGATGGAGCCATAGCTTACAGCTTGCTCAGGTTGCTACACCTTTGTCTTGCAGGCCTAACCATCAGTGAAGAACAAGAAACTGAAATGGAGGTAAAGAGAATCAGGATGGAAGAAAGACAGTGAAGATAGGGAGCAGATTGTTCCCAGCACAGACACTGACATACAGTAGGGTAAACACGGTACCTAGAGAGGCTGCCCTCAGCGGCCAGGCCCTGGGAGTCATCGAGGACATTGGGTTCACTGCAGGATGGGCAAGGAGGTGAAGCATTTAAGGAAGAAAATATGTTTTTAAAGCATGCAATTGTCTCTGTGTTCAAAGACATTAAGTACCAGAAGGATAGTAGAGAAAATAAAGGAGAGCAAATTGGCCTCAACACTAATTCACTGAAGAGAAGCAAATAAAAAACTGAAAGACGAATTTTCCTCCAGTCTAAAGAGCTTCCTGCATAGAGAAGATGTGATGCAATGAATCTTCACATTTATACAATACATTTGAGGCTAACTTCCATCTAGTCTCAGTGAAAAATACAAATAGTAAACCATCTTTCTTTTCATAGGCATAAACAGGCATTTGAGCTTCCCAATTTCCTCTACTTCCCAGCCACTGAACTGAACTACTGAGGTGGTAGATGCAAAAAAGACTTATTTGGAGAGAATATATGGCGTTTGACACTTATCCAACCCTAGGGCTTAGAAGAACGTCTAGTTTTCTGATCTCCCAACTGCATATTTGGAAAGAATTAAAATATCCTCAGTAGCAGACAAGTCGATGCACTCTTATGATGATGGGATCTTCGAGCCATCCAGCTGTCTAAACAGCCATCCACTGTTTTATAATACTATTCGTATAACATTTGGGAATGTTATGCCCCAAAGTACAATGCTATCTTTTTTTTTCTGATTTGTAACACAATAGCACATTGCAGCTAAAGTAGTTACAAAAAATGTTCAAATCTTATCTATTTTACTTCTCAATTGTTGGGAATCAAAAACTATTTAATTAAACTGATAAATGCTTGTAATTCAAATACTTAAATGCCCCCCTCCCCCAAAATGATCGGAAAATCTTTTTTGTTACTTTTACTTACTTTTATTTGATTTGTAGACCGCCCTTCTCCCTTCCGGGACTCAGGGTGGTGAACAGTTTATAAGTAGAATATATAGCAGAATTTTACTAATTTTTTAAAAAAATATTAAAGGCAAGATAAATGTGGTTTCTTTTGTATTAAAGCCAAAATTATTTGAAAAAACTGACAACTGCTAGCAGTGTTAGTAGATTTGATGTGGAAGAGGGCCTCCAGAATACAGGGACCAGCTTTCTGTGACTAATTAAAGTAGCCATAGATGAGGAACAGAAGATCTTTGGCTCTTCTGTAATATTTTTAAAATCTTAATAAATTGTTTTTAAGCAATGAGAAAAGCAATCACAAGAGCCTACAGACTCAATTCAAACCAATTTGTTTTCCAATTGGCAGCCTAGGTTTATAAAGTTTCATCTCCTGTGTTGTGTTTTCATTGTCCAGGCCTATCTAAGAAAAATCTACCTAAGCACTGTTAGGTACTGTATATATCACCAGATAAATCCAGGTCAGTTAGTTACCTTGGGGGGGGGGGTGTGTTTAGACTTACAAAATGATTGTGACTATAAATCATTGCAATCCAAAGCTGTTGCTTTACTAATTTGTGTATAACTATTCCTGTATTCCTCCATTTCTGTTTGTCTCTGCCTTTCATAAGGATATTTTCAAAGATTTATTACAAGAATAAATTTGCTTGGAAGGCAGTTTGTTCAATGTGGAATTATAGAAATAGTTCAGCCATTCATGGATCTCTCCTCCAAACCAAATATGTCTGCTTTTGGTTTTTAATAGTGCATTTGCAAACATTTCAGGCAAGAGATATATTTCAGCACTAGGCTTCTGAACCTAATAAGTCATGGAAAAGCAACATTAACTAATACAGCTCTTTTTGCAGTTGGTGAGAAGTACCTAAGAAAGCCTGAATTTTTAAAATGAGAATAACTAAATATATCTCTTTTGCAAACCCTCGTTAAATGCCGGGACTGGATCTGCTTTATTTTGTCTGGTCTTCACCCCAACATCTCTGATTTACAAACTATATTACACCTTTGTAATTTCTGTTCTTGGAAAAAATATCAGGAAATGAAAAGTAGGCCATTTTGTTACCTTTGACTGGGTAACATCCCCACTTCAGGCTGAGGTGCAGATATGCTGGAGAGATGGCTGGAGAATCGCCTCCTCCCAATGGTACCCATAAGGTATGCTTCCTGTTCACTTACCACACTGGGCATGCTCACTGAATCATCTGAAAGAAACATAGAAGGAAGAATGAAAGTCCTTCATTCGGGGCTTCAAGGATCAGCCTGTCGGGATGAAAACTTCTTCTGTAGGTATTTCTTTGGCTAACATTGTCAGGCCCATCATAGCTGCCAAGACTCAAGAGAGACTCTCCATTTCTATTATAACTTGCCATTTATTTAACATGTGGGCTGAGCTTGGTTTGTTATTTGCAGATATTTTATTACCCAACTAGGAAACATCATCAATGTAAGTGAGTGTAATGTTTGCACCCTGTTTATAGTGGCTTGCCCCTGCTAGCTTTGGCAGATGTGCGTGCGTGTGTGTTTCCTATTTAGCATATGTGTGTGAGAGAGGTAAAAACTCTTGTTTTTCTCCCTGAGCTTAAGACAATGTACATAGAGTCTCCCCTAATGATCCGCAAACACCATTTTGGGTTAGGCAATGTTAACACTAGCCCCAGATTTTCATGTTTGTTGAATGGAGACATAAACTTGAGTCTCCTTGGCTGATGTCAACTCCTTTATACTTATTCTACAATGGTTCCAAAAGCCTTCCTAATTAATACAAAATCCAGAAAGACTTCAGAAAGAAAAGAAATGATAAAAAATACATCTGAAAAACCTGATCATTTTTTAAAAAAAACTTGGGTAATTTAAGGAAATATATACCAAACAAGATCAGATGGTAGAAGTAGTCCTTGACGTACAACGGTTCATTTAGTAACCCTTTGAAGTTACAATGGCATTAAAAAAAGGAATGACTATTTCTCACACTTATGACTGTTGCTGCATCCCCATGGTCATGTGATCATAATTCAGGTGCTTGGCAACTGACTCATATTTATGACCATTTCAGTGTCCTGGGGTCATGTGATTCCCTTTCGTGACCTTCTGACCAGCAAAATCTGTGGGGAAGCCAGATTCACTTAATAACCCTGTTACTAATTTAACACCTGCAGTGCTTCACTTAACAACTGCGGCAAGAAAGGTCATGAAATGGAGCAAAATTCACTTAACAAATGTCTCTCTTTAGGAACAGAAATGTTGGGCTCGATTGTGGTCATAAGTCAAAGACTACTTGTATATGGATAAACACTTACTTGGGCCACTCACTTAAAGAATGAAGAGTCAGGGTCTGATTTAAGGAAAAGAGTTGATATATATCCCACCATCCTGTATCTTAATGCCCTGGCATCTCTGATCCCAGTTCTTTTCTTTCAGCTAGGTTCAGAGGACCTCAATGGTGGGAAAAATTCTATCCAAAGAAAAAGAAGCAGGAAGGCTGCTGCCAAGGGAAATATAGGAAGAGAGTAACACTCTCCAGCTCAGCATCAAGATTCCTGACTGAGCAGGAGGCTGAATTGCAAGGCCAAAATTCACACTAAAGGTAATCTTCAACAAGACCATAATCAGGACAGGAATTTCTGTTACAAGTTGAGTCTGATCCAATTTTACAGCCATTTTCATAATGGTTATTTAACCATGGTTGTTAAACCAATTACATTAGGGAGCCAGCTTCCCTAATGGGTGTTTTTTTTTGGTGGAAATTGCCAAAAAAGGTCACAAATTGCAATCATGTGACTGCAGACACAGCAGCTAGCCATAAATGTGAACTGATTGCCAAGCACCCAAATTGTAAACACACGATGTGGGAGTGGTGGGATGATTGTAAGAGTGAGTATAGATCGTAAGTCACTTTTTTCAAGGCTATTGTAACTGAATTGCTGTTAAACAAATTATTGTAAGTTGAGGACTACCTGTATCAGAGTCAATTGGACTGAGATGGGCAACTACAGAAATTAATTAAATAAATCAAATCATGTCTAAATTAGTGAATACTTACTTTCCTCGTCTTCTTCATCTGTCCTGCTTAAAGTATCCTGGGAGGCTTGCTGAGAAGGCTCACTATCCTGTTCCCAAACGGTTCCAGTGCCAGTATTGGAGCGGGACATAGTGGCAAGGCTCAGTCGATAAGCTGAGGTGGAGGTTCCCACAGTGCTGATGGAGGTCTTCCCTTGGTAAGCTAAAACACGAATGAAAATTATGCTAGTGGAATAATGTTATCAAAGCAAAAGGAAAGGCACATGATTCTCAGCCATCAGTTAAAGAGTGTGAAGGATTAACAGTGTGGATAAAGAAACATCTCACCATCCTTAAGAATGCCTCATCAGAAATTATAATCACTAGTAACCATTTTTCTCCCAATGTCATAAATTAAACTCTACTTTTTAGCAAATAGTCTTTCAATCACCATCACAATTCAAGTTTACAACTGCTTATAATTTTGAATGAGGATTCCTACATTATTTATCAACATTCAGATTTCTCATTCTATAGGAATTCTACCAAATTCCTCCCATAGACCAGTGCGCTCCCACAGACTGGGTCTCCTAAGGGTGCCGTCAGCCAAACAATGCCGGTTGGCGGCCCCCAGGGGAAGAGCCTTTTCTGTGGCAGCTCCCACTCTCTGGAATGACCTACCCCCCGAGATTAGAACAATATCGGACCTGCGCCTTTTCCGCCGGGCCTTAAAAACACACTTATTCTATGCAGCCGGCCTCGCACAACCTCCTCGCTAGGGATTCTTAACATAAAAAGGGTACTGTTTTTAGGGTAAGGGTTGTAATGGGGACAGTCCTTTAATTTAATATATTTTAATATTGTTTTTATATTTTGTACTGAATGTTTTTAATATGACTGTAAACCGTCCTGAGTCCCGCGAGGGAGAAGGGCGGCATATAAATTTGAATAAATTAAATTAAATTAAATGTCATTCAGAACATTATAAGCAATCCCAGACCTAGCCATCATCATTAAGTTCTTTTAAGCATTATTTAGCTAAGCAAAAATCAGGTATTCATATTTGAAAGAAACAAATTGCCTTGACAGGAAAGAAGATCCGATTTCATTCTCACCAAAGCAGTGAGAATACATGATGGAAGAATGAAGAGATTTATTCTGAATCTTTTCACTCCTCACTTTTCTACACAATATAGTAATACAACAGACAAAGACATTTCAAAAAGCTTGCAGGAAGGTGAAGAGAACAGGAGCCTTGGATGATTTCCCGATTTGTTATAATTATTTTGATGGTACTTACCTGGACTAATGCTGGACTTGAACCATCTCAGTTATTTTCCTCTTTTTTGGAGGAGGAGATTATTTTCCATTTTTTGAGGGGCTGCTGTTGCTGCTGACCATGCTGGTTGTGTTTATCCATGGTTGTGTTTTTTATGTCAACAGACCTGTGCTGGGTCAGAAAACAAGCCAGAGGACAGGCAGAACAAGCTGCAGCAGAATGCCTATGCGTCCGCAACTTCTTTGATGCTGGGGTCTCTATCCCTTTGAATAATAACAAGCTTTTCAGCTGATGCTAGGAACTTTGAAGAGTCACATTCTGGCAGATTTGTATCTTGGAGGGATAGCAATAAAGTGGCAGAACACCGTGGACCCTCTCTCCTAAATAATCCATTCTTCATCTTAATTCTGTCTGCCAGTTAGGTGCTTGATTGCGAACTGTAAGAGCCAGGTGGGGAGAGGAGTTGGTTAGTTGAGTGCATAGAAGGGAACTCCTAACAATGGGTGACAGCAGCAGGAGGGATTCCTGTGCGTTTGTACATGTCTGTGTTTGTGGATGCAGTGTGGGTGTGCTGGACTCCCTGATGCTGTTGAAAGCCAATGAATCTGAAGTGCCTTGGGGTACCTGGGTCCCCCTCCCTGGGATGGATGAATTTGTGTACTATGGGAGATTCCTGGCCATGGCAATTGAAAGGTCTGGGTTGAGGGATGTTGAAACCTTTGCAGGGTGGGCCAAAATATGGGATTGACAACCATGAGAAAATATGATGGAAGACAGAACCTGGACAGATATCTTATATTAATTTTGCATTCCATTTCCTTGGTCTTAGCCCTTGTACCCAGTTAGCAGAACTTCAGAAGTCCTGGATTTTACCTGCTGCTTCTAAATGCCAGGTCAGTCTGCATAAAGCCTTTAATGATAATCTTTGATGAGGGGGCTGACCTGAAATGTATTCACAAAACTAGTCTAAGCTGTGAGGAGGGAGGATTGTCCCTTTTCTGAGATATGTCCAGATGGATGTCAGGTATAATATCAGCCAACACCCCAGGCAGAGATAAAGTTGTGGCTATTGTTAATTAGGAATTGTTTATGGCTTTCAGGGGCACTGCACCACAGATCACTGGATGTGAAATCCTATTCAGATTGGGCTCTGGGGATCAGTTGGGATTGTTGCTATTATACCATCACCCCCAGCTGCATAGCTACTTCCATACACAAGCTCCTTGACCCTATCTCCAGTTAGCAGTTAGGCTCCAGTTAGGCTGGTACTGGCCACTCAGGAGACGACACGGGGCTGGATTCAGTGTATTATCAACGCTTCCTTGGAGGAGGGATTC
>JANHFK010001051.1:489984-504052 GCA_036250565.1 Sibynophis collaris
GTTTTTATATTTTGTACTGAATGTTTTTAATATGACTGTAAACCGCCCTGAGTCCCGCGAGGGAGAAGGGCGGTATACAAATTTGAATAAATTAAATTTAAAAAAATTATAATATGTGTTTGATGAGAAGAAAAAACACTTGGTGTTCGGTCTGATGCTGGCATTGATGTTCTTTTCTGATCAAACCTTTCCTGTTTCCTCATCTTCAGCCTCCCTTTTCCACCAGTGTCCTCACCTGATCCGCTATGCACAGCCTCCTTGAGGATCTTCAGTTCATTATTGAATTCTGCAATGAGAGAGCTCTTACAGAGAGGGCGGGGGATGAAGCGCCGCTCCAGCTGGTCAGCAATGTGTTGTCGGGCAGTCAGTTCCTCGTGATTCTCAGCTGGCTGGGCTAGCAACTGAGGATGACAATGGCAGGGGACAGTCATGAAGCCTGGGAAATTTTGCTTGCTATTAATGCACACACAAAACAACTATTCTCAGCCATTATCATCAGGCCTGTCTTTTACAAATCCAGAGTGAATCAGGCATATTAATTTGCAAACCAATACTTTTGAAACTGAATTTCTGGATTTGAGGGGTATTGCTTGCAAAAGCACCTTATCGCAAAGAAATGTCTTGTCCCTATCGAAACAATAATAAATCCTGTTTGCAATATCGTTTTCAAAAAGAAATTCTGATTAATATCATAGTGAATTACCTTGCATTGAATAAAGGGCCGAAGAAGTACAAAAATAGGAATTCGAGTGCGTACAATAAAATCCAGGAAATCCCATAGGGCCAACCCTCCAACTTTTCGCAAAGCCATTTCTTTGACTTGCAGACTCAGCCAATACCATTGGCTGCCAAGCTGCCGCTCAAAACAAACAAGGATCACCTTCAAAGCTAAAAAATGAAACAAATAAGTCCGAAAAATTAAACAACAGTATAGTGATAACAACCCACGCACATACAAGATTTGGAATAGACTATTTTTGGGAGGAAAAAAATGTCATCCTATCAGCTTGTTCTTAATTTTCATTGCCAGATAGAAATTCTCACTCACCCAAGTAGGCTGCTTGGCTAGTGGATTCAGCTAGCCCTTCCTTACGCAGGTCCTTTCCTGCATCTCCTGGAGTGGAGCAGTGGGCAGGGGAGCTCTCCAGCATGAAGTTCTTACTACGCGAAGTGCTAATAATGCGAGGTGGCAGTAAAATGTTAATGACTGTCTGGAGCAGCAGGAGAACTTCAGGCTGCTCCAGCCATGGGCTGTCTGCATAATATCAAAAGGAAAAGACAAAGAGCAGATCAGGCGTTGATTCCCATAAAAGATGAAACACCACATAATGACATATAAACATTCTGTAAACTAGTGTTTCCCTACCTTTTCCTTCTGTAAGCAAAAGACAAAATTATTCAAGAACAAACACAAGAAGACAAGACAAAGGAATTGTGCTCTTTCTTGGCATTCCTACACTATATTATATTTGGTTTTGTTTCTTTAAGAATTGAGGCTCATGCTGGACTTCACCATATTCTCTCTGGGATTGCTAACCAAAGAGACATACATGGGCCTTAGCCCTAAAGACTAAGTGGTACCCTCCCACACAAACTGTCAGGTGGCAAATCAGAGCCCAGCTGAAAGTGTGAATGAACCCTTTGGAACAAAATCAGACGCACTGCAGCCATGATCATGTTAAATAAGAGAGTTTAAACCATACAGGAAGAGTAGCTTATATAGAAGCTGTGTGTTTTTCTTGTTTGTCCCCATGTTTTCTTACATATAGGTGAATTTTTGCTTTGTCCGGCCTGCTCTGTCATTGTGGTGATTTCAAAAAGGGGAGTTCCTCTGTCAAAGATTTAATTCAGAAAACACAGCTGAAATGAGAGAAGGACACTACAACACACCAATGTTCTCATCCAAGTCCTCAACCAACTGTACAGACAATACACCAGAAAGAATGCTTGTGCCAAAAGAAACATGAAGGTACAACAATGCACAAAATTGCTGTTTTGAAGAGGCAGGAAGGAGGGGAAAACAAAATATTCTTTCTGTTAATCAGACCTTTGCTTCCTGATCCTACTGTGAGCACAAATGGAATCAGTAGATTTAAAAGCATTCCTTCCCTTCTCTCCTGATTGGTGAATGGGGAGATCACATGGCTTAAGGGAAAATCTTCTTTTAAAGCCTGTGCAGTAATAATAAAAAAGATTAAATATTAATTAAAACTGGTAGATTAAAGCAGCAAAATTTTTAAAAATTGGATCCACAAATACTTTGTTTGTCCAATATATTACAGGGTAAGTTCACCACCTTAGATTTTTAGCTTCAACATAACCAATTGATTAAACATTCAGGATTTGGGGCTCATTGACCTATTTGTTTTAGTCTAAATGATGCAGATAGTATACTGATAATTACCAATGCCAACTCAAACCAAAAGTTCTGAAATTTAAAAAAAAAACCTAGGAAAAATGTAAGGAAAAGTATTTCAGTTATTTTTAAGAATTCACTACATCTCTCTGAAAATGTACATTTGGAAGACCATACCTATCATTTTGTTTTGATCCTGATTCTGCCAAATGCCAAAGATTGGACAGATAGGGAACCGGAGCAGAAAGCCTACATCTGGAAAAAAATGTCATATCTTCTTCCTTCTCACTTTATTTTAGCATCAATGAAGAACTAATCCCTCCCCACAAACACAGCACAAATTTTGCATTTCCCAAGTAGGAGCAATGCAGTGTAGTATCCCAAGTTACTCCACAGAGTTTAGGCTATTAAAAGAGTATACATGATAACGAACAATTTTAAAAACCATTAACAGATATAAATCGCAGATTATCTTCATCTGTTTGACAAAAATGCTTAATATTTAAGTAATTGAAAGGTTAAAAGATGGAGGGAAGGAGGGGGGGAGAGAAGCTATCAATTAAGTTCTGGAAATCTGGGATAGTAAACTGATAAGCAATATCTTCTAAAATTAATGAATGGGTGTGCAAACTGGAAATTATATAGAATACTTCAGAGGGCAGAATGTAAAAATACCTGATCTTCAGATTCATATAAAGGACTTCCATGAAATTAGCTTTAGTCTTTCAAGTTCACAACCTACAAAAGACTTATTGCTTCAGCATTTTTGTAGCTCTTATTATTCATCTAAGAAGCAAAAATAAATAATGCTAATCTACATTGTCAGGAAATATAGTTGTCGCTCATGTCAAGTCTTTGGTTGGCTTCAATCTGCACAATTCCAATGTGACTCAATGGAATTATGCTAAATTGACACCCACCAAAGACTTGGAGAGTTGCTAAATGCTATGTTATGAAACTTCAGCATTAAGTAAGGGGAAGTATGAACTTTGCCTCACAGTTTTTGCCCAGCTTTCGCAGAAAACGAAAGAGCACCAGTGAACTGGTGTCTCAACCACATAAGAAGCAAAGCCTGTCTAACAGGCAAGGCAGTCACACCTGAATCTGCAATGCTACAAGCCGGACAACAGCTGTGCTGAAGGGTAGAGGTGGCGAGAGATAAGGGCTGAGATGAAGAAGGGGTAATCCATCAGCCACACTGGAAGGTCCTACTACTCCCATCACCTGCAATACAAACACAGCACATCACCTTGACCAACTATTTCAATTCCATCCATGCCATACCCTCCAATGTTAATGAGGTTCACACTTCAGATAGCGCAAGACTGGGAGGCTCAGGGCCCTCCACGTGCCTTGCGGTAGCTGGGGTCAAGAAGGGAATGGAGTGGTTCTAGCAGGAGATGAGTGGGAAGGAAAAGGCGCTACTACAGGGTTAGCAGGAGGATTGGATGGAAGGCACAAGGAAAATCAGCATAGTTAAGAATGTACCCAGTACTAGCCCTGAATAACCAGCACTGTACTGGTAGAATAGGTGAGGCTGGAGGGTATGCCATGTAGTTATTGTACTCAATGGAAATACGTACTTGAAATCATCAATATTGTACTAATTGGCTTGAGTTATTATCTCCTTATGTCAGGGTAATGTCCTGAATCTGATCCAGATTGAGTTTAACACAATATTCAGACTCCCTTGTATGATTGTTCATATAATGTTCAGATTCTTCTCTTGTATAAGAATTAATCTTGCATGGGGATAAAGGGAGGATTTCAATGTATGTACTGTACGTAAGATTTTCACATAGAATTTATGCCAAGTATAGTTTTAGGCCATGATAAAGGAACTCTCAAAACCAAAACAAAAATACCATACATACTCTACTATCAAATGGTTTAATGGCTACTCAAAACAAGTGAAACTTATATTGTGACCTAATTGCTTGCTGTAAGTGTAGGATTTTTTTCAGGAATTTGGTAGTGACAAATTATATATAAATTATATAATTATATAACTTGTCATAGATTTCTTAAGTAAGTTTTTGGCTTGAACATGTGTGTTTATGGAAGGGGAATTCAAAAAGTGGTAAAGGCAGCATAAAGGGTTCTGATTCTTTTTTACATGAATCACATGCATATGACATATGATAAAAATGGGCAGGATTTCAGTTACATGATCATGGGCATCATTTTGACTACAAGATCCTGGGCACTTTTTGACATCTCTCCCACTCAAGACCTCAGCTAGCAGAAGCATCTTATTCTGGCCAATTTTAAATGCTGGATTAATTATTAATATTGTTTGGAGGTGCTCATTTGTATTGAAGCACTCATTTTTTCCTGTCTGCTTTCCATCAGTTCTGTTTGTATTTCAATAACTAGAGCTTACAAAGGAAGACCTTAGAAAAGAAAATAACACTCTTCATTTTTGAAGCAGTGGATATCCACTAATTTTCTTTTTAAATTATTATTTATTAGGTTTGTATACCACCCAACCCCCTAACAATTTTGGGCAAAAAATAACAATAAGTAGCAATATAAGAAGAAATAAAACAATACAATAACGAACTAGAACAAAGGAATAAAAGATGGCCAAGTGGACAGGAGAAATAACAAGCCCCCACAACCTATAGTCAGGTCTTCAAAACACTAACAGAGACATGGGCAATCACCTTTTAACCACATTATTTCATCCCTAAGATTCCCCAACTTGGATCTTGGGACATTCTTGAATTTAATTACTGCTATGTGCTACAAATCTCAGTATGATCCTCCAGCTGATGAAAGTTGTATACTTTTGACTCAGAGCATAATAAAGCTCCTGGTGTATCAGACCAAAAGTCTGTATAGTTCAACATCTTGTTTTGACTATTTCTGTGACTTCAGCTGAGTTTCTTGAATTTCCTGCATTCTACGATCCTCCAGACTGTAATCAAAATCATTTCAAAAGATCAATAAAAATGCCAACTAATTTAAACCAGCACTATATATAGGGAACTTATTCCAATTTATTAGCTTTCATTTTAACCTTATAAAAACTCAATATTTTTACTCAATATTTTATCCTACTTAAATGACAGTTATTGTTACATTAAGTATTCTAGCTACTTTCATCTTTTTTAATTGAAGAGGTACAATATCACACCCGTGAAAGATTTATCTATTCTGGAATTGTCTTTCAAGTCAGCTGTAATTATAGCAGTTTTATGCATGTCAAGGGCACACTAGGTCAAACTTAATGCAATCTAGAAACATCCATGCTAAAGAGTAGAAGGATCTGAACATCATACAAAGGCACCACAAACTTTCTTTAAACTATGAATGTTATAAATGGCAAAACAATTTCATTCTAGTAATTTGTTAAGAGTTAATGTCCTTTTGCATTTACAAGGTGAGGCTGAATAATGTCTCCATGGTCCCACACTTCTTTCCAACTCCTCTGCCAGGTGTATGCAGGTGTGTGCAGTATCCACCACCCCACTCTCCAACTTGCAGCCCTCAACTCTCAGCGCAACATGCAGAAGTGGATTTTCAGAGTGGTGCGTGGAAAGTAGCCAAAACCAGTCATTGGACTATGGGTTTCTTTTTCATTCTCTCCCCATGTACCACTTTGAAAATGTACTTCATTATGTCTGGGGTTATTCAAGGAAGTTCTTTCTAGAAGTGCTGAACAGGGAGTTTGTATTGTAGAAGGGAGCTTGGCAAATGTGTAGGAGATTGCCGTTTTATTTACTCACCAGATTGACACAGACATTGATCAGTGACCTAAGATGAGGCAGGAAGGATATGATTGGCTGCCTCTGAAGTGTCAAACAAACCCCTTCAATCAAATTGCTGGCAGGCTCCCATTCAACCTGTCTCCTAGAACACAACGGTAGGTGGCATTAAATGGTTAGCCTAGAAAAAGGTGACTGAGAAATAGGGACACCAAGGAAAACTTCAAGATAAAGATCTCAGATGGCAATAACCTGTATTTAAGTGTGATCATTTTACCTGTTATTCAGAAGGATAGTGGAATAAAAAACATTGTAGAAAAAAGTGACCTTGTAAAATGCTCAAATAACCAGCAAAACATAAATGAGTGAGGAAAAAATAAACATGGGCATATTCCTTGCTTCATTTAAAGCTTGTTTTATGGAGACAAAAGTATACTACAGGGAACATTATTACAAAATAACCATTTCCTAGCTGTCATCTGTACACACATATATCTATATTAAAAATGTTTCATGATATGAGAGATAGAACTTACTGTATATACTGTATATATATATATATATATATATTTAATTAAAATTACATTGGTAATTTTAGAATTTACCAAAGCAGAAAAAATACCTATATCAGATTCTTGCGACTGTTCACAAAAGGTGCATTTCTGCTACAATGGTTTCCCAATATGACCACAGGGACATGTGCCAATAGGAGAACTGTATTTTTAAACATTTACTGTAAGAATTCAGTGTAGTGAACATTATTATTGTTGTTGTTATTATTATTATTATTATTATATTATATTAATAATAATAATAATTTGTGATGCATTTTTGAATGTTCAGTTGACCAAGTTTCATGTTTAATGAACAAAGTATATAATAATACCCTTCCTTCATGGCTTGCAAATTCAGAAACAGATCCCATAGTTTTCTGACAAGCACACTTACCTCAAAGTAGGCATCTTGTGAATTTTATTGAACATACGATCCAGTCTTTTCAAGATGAGGATAAGGGCAGGCCTCACTGCCTCAGCTGTCCAGTCAGTGATGGGCAGCATTTCCATGATGTACCGGCGGAGCCCCCGGCTCTCCATTGTTTGGGTATCATAAGGTGCCAGCTTCAAAAGGGAATGTGCAATCTCTGCCAATCTAAAACCATTGCTCATTAAGAGGAAAATCTGGATTTTGTCACAGGAGCTCTTTTGAGAAAGTGATGAAATATTGTTTAATGGAAAAACACTCTCTCAATAAATAAATGCTACATAGTCCCAAAAGATAACTGATCATCACACTGGTGATTCTCACTGTCTGATGCAGCCTTTTCATTCTGATGCACTCTAGAGATGTGGCAACCTAAAGACTATGATAGTAAAATAATATAGGAATTTGATATCAGGAGGACACAATGGGCTAAGGAAATCTGACCGTAAATATTTAGCATTATTAAATATTTTTCTGAAATGTAAAATTATTTATTTAAATGAACCAGGCATATATGTACCTAAATAATATAATGGCTTAAATAAATAATGGAATTTCTTATATCCATACTGCATTCTTAATTATTTTGTTACATAGTAGATTTACTAGATAGAGGAACCATATTATATCCATTTGTGGTTGTAAGTCCTCCACTTACAACCACAAATGAGCTCAGAAATTCTAAGCAAGATAGTTGTTAAGTGAATTTTGCCCCATTTTATGACCTTTTCACCTTTTCAGTTATTAAGTAAATCACTGCAGTTGTTAAGTTAACAACACAGTTGTTAAATGAAAATGTTAAGTGAAACTCTATTTATTTTGCTTGTCAGAAGGTGATCACATGAGTCTGGGACAGTGCAACTGTCATAAATACATGTGGTTGCCAAGCATCCAAATTTTGATCATGTGACCATGGGGATGCTGCAATGGTCATAAGTGTGAAAAATGGTCATAAATCACTTTTTCCAGTGTTGTTGTAATGTTTAAATGGTCACTAAGTGAATGGTTGGAAGTTGAAGACTACCTGTATTCATTTCTTAGTTTTATATATTATATGCAATACTGTATAAAATTATTATCTAGAGGTTGGGAAAAATACTAGAGCAGTGTAATAGCATCAAGCTTTAAAGCAGAATGTTAATGTGTTGCATAATACTGATCCCTACTTATCCAGTTTTATCGTATTGCGTTGTTTAATGATATACATGTGATTTAGTATTATCTTAAGCATAATTAAATCTGTTTGTCTTGTTTTCAGACATTTCTGATATTTTGAGTATTAGAAGACAAAATCAATGTTAATCTGTTTAACACTAATCTGTTAATAAAACAAAAGAATGTTTTCCCTTTAGGAAAACTGAAGGAATCATGAAGTTAATTTTATTTTTAATCAGAGCATATATCTTGCAATATTCTACTATTATCCAATTCAAGAAAGCTTATTCTAATAATAAAAATACATATGCATTATAATTGCTCTACAGTACAATCTTCTCAAAGTATCAACAAAAGCTTGTTCCTAGGATCCTCATTTCCTCTTTTTGGTAAGAGAGAGGTGATATCTCCCTTGGAATACAAAGAGTCAGTGGCAACTGTAGAGATAGATTCCCTATGGACATTATTACCATAAGGAATAAGTTTTGGCTTTCTCTTTATCCTCATATATTGTTTGCTCTTCTGGTCATGGCACAATTTGCTAATCTTATCTCTCAGCTGGAATGAAGAGTAGAAGGAAGAAGAGGATAAAAAGAAGGAGTAAGTATAGCAATGGGGAAGAACGTAAATTTTAGGCCTAGCAATAGTTACTTCTCTTTATTTTTGAAACATGTTTGGTCCCTTATTGTCTGTATTGTTGGACAGGAATTTGCTTAGCAGATTGAAATAAAAAATCTTTGGGACTGCCCCCTCTGGTCTAGAAGAGAGGGAGGAGGTTCTCATTTCTACAGGGTGATAGGAGTAAATGGGAAACTTAAGACAGGTCAAGAAACAAACACCACAGAGATTTTAGGATGCTACTTGATCACTGGAGGCTATAATAAGAAAATCTTAAAAACCCATTAGAGATTCTCTCTGTCCCATTTTATATCAAACAAAAGCTCATTTCTTCCTTCCCCAAAGTCAGTTCATATTCTTTTACAGAAAGAGTGGCAGACCCATGCTGCAAATGAGTGGATAGGAGAAGCTAGATGTTCTATGTATTGGGATCACTGGATGCACTGCCACCAGATATATTCCTATTCTTTGATTGCTCAGCTCTCTAAAGTTAAGGTCTACCTGGTGGAGGATAGGATTGTGTGCCTGAAGGTTTCCTACAAACAAAAAAGTAGTCACCTAACCTCTTGATGACTTCCTGGCTTTTTAAGGGATGCTGTGACTAAGATTCATCTGATACAGAGTTCACTGCCACTGAAGGCTCCACTCAGAGATAGGACTGATTGAAAACGCATAATCTGAAGATGGATGGAATCAAGGAAAGAAATAATCCCCCTTTTTTTAATCAGCACAAGAGTTCTGAAATTGATAGGAAGCCTCGGTTTTCCCAGAAAGCAGAATCAAGACTGATGGAACTATGAAGGAAAGGGAAAGGATCATCGCTGCTGAAATGAAAACCATATTGACTTTATTTATTTTCTTCAACAAAAATCTCTGTATCTAAATATATTTCTGCAAAAAATTATCTATATCTTAGAGTGGCAGGTTATATGTTCCTGACAACCTTACAACAATCTGTTTTCAGATATAAGAAAAGTCATAAATATAAATGGCAACCAGACTGATGATGCAATAACAAAAAATACACACTAAATGATTCCCTGAAAATATACTGAGCTGAGTTTTACACATAGAAATGACAAGATTTATAATTACAAATTTTAGCTAATGGATGACACTGCAGGTATTTACACCAGAACAGCTTTTCCATTGTTATTTTACTCTATTTCTTGGTATCTACAATATTTGAAGTGTTTAGATCAGATTTCCCTTTCCCTTTTTATGATATTACCTGAAGTAATTTGGAAAAGAAAAAAACCTTATTCTACTTACAATTAAAAGAAACTTACAATTCTGTTTTGTATATTATAGTGAATACTTGTCATACATGCTTATTGCTAATGGACAGTCAAATATTTATGGACATTCAAAAATAATACCTCATATGAGACTTAACATCCAGCAGCTCTAAAGAAGTCACCCTGGGCTCTCCAGCCAAGTTCTGTAAAATCTTCAGTCGGGGGCCACAGTGTTTGTAGAACTCAGTGCATATATTCAATAGGGACTCACGAGGTCGCCGAAACTCTTCTCTAGCAATACGTTCATCCAGCTCCTCCCGCTGGATGCCTTGGCCTTCCTCTAGTAAATGAAGATTTTCTCTGAATATAACAAACGGGAAATGCAGAATATAGAAATAAAGAGACAAGAACGGGCTGATATGTGATATCATTGTCATGAATCCTGCCTGCATATGGAACGTACCTTTGCAGGGAAGTCATTGCTTGATATTTCTCATAAGAGAAGCAGCCAGAGAAGGCAGAAGCTATTATTTAAGGGACTTTTGGCTGTTTTCTCCTGGGATGGAATCTCTGGTATAAAACCATTCAAAATAAAGCCCAGTTTGGGAATATTGTATTAAAGGAATGTATTACCAATTCTAAAGAAAGAGGCTGGTGACAATATTCCGATACCTGATAAAATGCAGTTTGGCTCCTTGCTCTGGGTACCTAGAATTTAGGAGACAAAAACAAGGACAGAGGGATTCAAAAATCATAAGGCAAGGT
Source organism: Sibynophis collaris (assembly GCA_036250565.1). Classification (NCBI taxonomy): domain Eukaryota; kingdom Metazoa; phylum Chordata; class Lepidosauria; order Squamata; family Sibynophiidae; genus Sibynophis; species Sibynophis collaris. Next base: position 500,808 of record JANHFK010001051.1, read on the forward strand.
ACACTTTAGTCTAGATCAAATGCTCACAATACATTCAGTAGCAATGGAAGAATGAGGGGATGCTTTCCTCTTCATGTCCACCCTCCTGATAACACCTATTCTGTATATGAAGCAACTTCCTCTTGCACAAGAGTCATATTTGGATGTGGTGCTGTATGTGCATGAAATCCAATGCACCAACCCCATGCTAGATTGCTGTTCTGCACATTTCTTTGAGATAACAATAGCTCTGTTTAGACCTATGTATTTTGGACTTAATACACACAGAGCTCGATTTAGTATTATGTTTGCCAATGACTGGCTGTGAGTATGGACATATCTAGTGAGCACAGAGGAAAACAGTATCTAGGTTTGTTCACCAGAAGAAAAGAGCTTTGCTTTCTAGTGGGGAAATATTTCTATAGAAACAGTAGCATGTCACTAAACCACACATACTTTGGAAGAAAGTCCAAACAACATTTCAGCAGAAGAAAATGTGTGAGGGCTTTCCTTCAGGTACTACATTTAAGGTTACTATGTAGAAATCATTAAATCGATTGCCTCATATGCATAAATATTCATTAGCTATCAGAGTAGGCATAAGTTATTTAAAAGTCTAGACAAAATCATAAAGAATAAAGTCTAGCAGTGGCTTTTCAACCACTGTAATTAAAAACAGTATTTTTATGAATGTTATCCAGTATTTTTTTTGAATGTTATCCAGTTATGATATATTGTTTAAACTAGTGTAAATTTCCATATAATTTCTAATTTTCAATAGGCAGATGGAAAAGGAGCAAATTTTCACATATTTCTTCCTGTGCAATTCCATCATCTGTTTCAACTTAGCTTGTGGTAGAATAATAAAAAAGAGTGTTCCCCATATTTTACAAGACCGAACAACTTCTTCACAATGGAGAACAACTCTATGTACAATTATTGACATGCTAGGGCAGATCTGGGTGGATGACCTGAAATTTGGTATTGCCAGAATCCTACGCATTCTGTGAGAGAAGCCGTATGTCTCAAACACATCATAAGGTCAACTGAGAAGCCTACTCTAGCTACTCAGAACTGGTGTGTGTGTGTGAAGACAAGATAAAATGGTTCCATCTTCATCCTGGATAGTGGAAGTAGACAGGAAGATGTAGAGAATATATGTGTATTCTGCCATCACATCTAAAAATAATAACAGTCAAAAGTTCCCCTACTTCTGTTTTCTGCCCCAGCTTAGTATGTCATTAAGTGCAATGAGAAGGACTCAGACCATTCCTCAGGCAGCTGCAAGTTCCAACCCCAATTCCAGTTTCAGACTAATTTCATTTGTCATACTGCATAGTAGTCTGATTCTTCTCACCCCAGGGCAGTGAGATTACTAAACTCTGGATATAAGCATATTTTCATAGGGAGATATATTTATAGGAATTGCACTTCAGGTTATTAAATGATAGAAATAAAATTTGACATATGACTATCTTTTCTATCATGTATTATATGTCAAATTCTTGTGAATTTTGAACTGGCTTTTGCTAAAAACAAAAACAAAGCCCATAATCATTTGCTAGTTTGATCTAATAGGGTAAGTCTCATATTCTGTCCCTATCTGTCCCAACATTCATTTTCTTATGCAATATTGTACAATATACAGACAATGCAAAAAACATTAGTATTAGTAAGGTTTCAACAATATGTTGCAGGACAGCCTGTGTTAAATACCTGGTATTTGTTCCAGCTGACATAGTATGGTTAGCAGTAGTGGTTCCTTTATGGCCCTGATCACAGCGACTCATCTGAGGTGCAGTCATTGGCCTGTTAATGGCAGTAGTAGTAGCAGTACAGTAATTAGTAGAAGTAGCAGTAATAGAAGAATCTTAGTATTGGAAAAGCTATTTGGGTCTCCTCTGCTTAAATTAAAATTAAAACTTCAACTTGTCGAGCCTCAGCTTAACACATCCAGCAAAAAGGAGTTCACCACCTTACTCATCAACTGACCTCACTGCCAGATTATTCTAAGAGTTGGGAAATTATTTGAAGATTCAACTGGAATTAGCCAACCTACATCTTAAATGTATTATTCAATGCCCTGCCTTCAGAAGCAACAGAAAACAGGTCTTTGACTTTTTTAATGTAATCTTTTTTCAGGTTTTGGAAGAGGACGAACTCACAATACTGTCTGACTGTATAAATAAAATAATAAAGTAAAACTGTTATTTCTTTTGATACAGAAACTTAGTTTTTATTGATGCACCTTCAATAGTCTTTTTGCGTTATAGTAGTCTTTTTGGCTGATCTTGAAAAATCTAAGAGGGACACACTTGGAAAGGAGAACTCCAGGAAACAATGGCGATACAGGACATTGTTTGAACTAAATAAGTAAACAAACAAGTGAATAATCATGCTATAAATAGACAATTCCAAAATGACAATACTCAGACATGTCTGAAGAGTCAAGCTCAACCTAGGAATCTGTTTACCTTTATGTGCATTTATCTTTATAGTAAATGTCATTGTATTACTTTCCGGAAAAGGAGGAAAATAAAGTCTGGATGGCAATTGCTGAATCTGCATTAATTAATCTGTTATTAAAATCCATCAGATAGAGCCTACTTTGACACTCCCGCTCACCTCTGGCCTAATTTTCAGTGAAATAGATTTGGTGAGGACTTAATTTTGAAATAAATAAATGCAACCTTCTATATTTTATAATGCAGATGTGAATATTGCTCATTTAAATTATTGTTCTTGTACGTACATACATACATTATACAAACATATAATGGCATACAATTGTTTTCACCATGGTCAGGAACATAAACTCATTCTCATCTTTGTTCTCCCTTGACCCTTGCAAGTAGGTGGTATAGCTCACCGCGTAAGAACTTCCACACTGTACAAAAGTGCTTGCAAGGATGTCGCAAGAGCAGCTGTAGCAGCAATCTCTTCTCGAGCAGCTGTCACGGTTTCCACTTGGGAGGTTTGCCTCTTAAGTTTCTGCAAGTAACAGGGCACTAGAGCTTCAAGGACCATCAGCATCTGAAGACTGAAATAATGTAGATCATGTAACAATGCTATCAATGTGAGGTTATATCCAGAAGTACAATACCCCTCGGTTCAGGAGAAACCCATTTTTGTCTGCAGGAAAGGGAACTGTGCACAGTACTTTGTGATTAGTTCTTGTGAATATTAGGACACCATCACAGCCAGAACAAATTAGGATCTGCAAAAAAAATCTTGGTGGTTTTTTTTTTTTTCAATAACAACTTCTT